>SPJY01023245.1:1868324-2060790 GCA_005191435.1 Raddia distichophylla
TATCTTTTTATAGTTGTCCTTCTCACGGATGAGTTGAACTAAGTTTCGGTTTCTTGGGAGAACCGCTCTCAACATGATCTTGACAACGGCATGATCTGTCACTTCCGTGCTTCCAAGCCCTTTGGCCTCGTTGACCAACTTCATCAACCTGTCGAACATGCTAGAATATGTTTCCTCCTCTTCAAGAATGAATCTTTCCAACTTGCCGTGAATAAGCTCAACCTTGGACTCTCGGACACTTGAAGTACCCTCATGAGCAAACTTTAGGATATCCCACATTTATTTGGCATCCTCAAGTCCATCCACCCAGTTGTACTCACTTGAACTTATAGCGGCCACCAATGCTTGAACGGCTTGATCATTTAAGTAGATATTTTCGTTGTCCTCCGTGGTGAACTTCTTGGGATCCTCAATGGTATAACCTGATTGGGACGGGGTCCCGATCTTCCGACAGGTAGGATAAACACGATTGGTGGAGAACTCGACGTTGACGATCCGACTTCCAATCAGAACAGATCTAAGCCTGCAATCGCTACACCACTGTCTCCGTTCGTTATCAACCACGCTGACGAATCTCGTCTTGAGACTGTCCCACACCTCCTTCGGTGTCTTCTTCAGCGCAACCTGCATGAGAATGTCCTCTGACAAAGCCCGGAGGATATTAGCCTGCGCCGTCTTGATCTTCTTCATGTCGATGGCCACACCGGCTGTGGGAACGATTGATTCCCAGAGGCCATGCGCATCAAGCAGCGCCTCGACCTTGATCGCCCACGCCGTGTAATTCGTCGTGGTTAGGAGTGGGTACTTCTGCGACACACCACCGCCGTCTCTCCCCACACCTTCTAGGACCATCGCCATGGCTTTGATACCAGATTGTTGGCGCAAATTCAGTTCTAGAGCGAATTATTGGACTCACTGTAGCACATTCAACAATCTTCAGAACTCAAAATAGGGGTGAAAGCAGAGTATCTTTGGGGCAATTTTCTCTGTTTTTTTCTTCATTCATCTGAAATGCTCAATTACTTACAAACTAAAAGTACAAAGTATATAAAGAAGATCGAGCTTGGATCGTGGCATCCCACATTCCGCATCGCTCGCTACCAACTAACTGAGCATGTGCGTGCCGCATGGTACAAACGCACAGTAATACGATCGTCCGAGCTTGTCATAGCTTGGACTTGTTCCTCCTTCTGCCTCCGCACACCGCGACAATGGGCCACCTCAGGGTTAGATCCAACAACAATGCGGAAGAGTTTGTTGTCTAACTTTGACATGTCTACAAGGAGGCGTTACTTCAACCTCACCTCTTGTCTATCACAAGATCCTAACAGGCTCCAACAAACACGTTAAAGGATTATGGCGTAGCAAACCGTAGCTGATGCCCCGAAAGAGGAGCGCGGAGATGAAGACTTCGACGACGCCATGACATCGAAGCCATTAAAAAAGGGTGTCGGATTTTCCTAATTATGAGAAATTTGATCACTCTATCCCTTCGAACTGTGGATACAATTATGAAGCCCACGATACCGTCCCTACAAACATGGTAGAAACGCCACGAGCAATCATCACCTCAGCATAAATTAAGGACGAGGTAAAGCCTGCTGGTGGATGCTGGCACATCCCACTCGCAAGCCACCGATGAAGAACAACTGCTCCGCGATCTGGAACAAAAGATCGATGAGCTGACATCCAAGATGGAGTGATTCATGGAGTTAGTTTCCAATATGGGAGTGCAACAAGCCATTAACCAAACACCTCCAACGATTCAAACACCCCAAACAAAATCAGAAAATAATGGGTGTAAGTCGAATGAGGTCCCGTCACGACAGCATGTAAACCCACCACAACGAATAGAAAGGTTGAATGGGGGCTTGAAGATTTTTCTTTGGACCGATGCTCCTCAAACTCACCCACTTCCCAAAAAGAAAACAATTTGACAACTATGTGTACCCTAAAGTTGCATGGTTAAGACCCATGGAAATCTGAGGCGATTTTTTAGTCACAATCCTGGTTGTCAAGTGTCCAACCAAAAGAGAATCAATCCAAACCTTGCTTTGATAAAATACATCAAGCCAAATCACTAAAGCAACTGTCAAAAAAGCAAGACAAATTCTTTCAGCAACTGTCCTTAATTGGAAGAGGTATCATGTGGGTTTGTAGAGATTTAAGAATTTTGGAAATTTTTGTCCCTGTGTCATGACGAGTCAAGAAGCACCGCACAAAAATCATCTGAAAAATCCTTGCACAAAAATCAGGAAAATCCAAACACTACAGCCTATCGGGGACCTTGAGTAGAAAGTTTGGGGCTCGGTATTAACCTCATGTCACCCAAATAAAGAATCCTCATGACTTGGTGAAGAAAGTTTGGTCATTGATGTATATTAGCGGGATGGCCTAGTACTTTCATGCACACTGGTTTTGCGGCATTTAGCAAATAAACTAATGCCAATTAATTAAATCAAATTATTAAAAATAGGTAGAGTGTCATTAGACCTCAGCCCAAATTCAAGATTTGAAGCCAACAACATGGGGGTGGCGCCTTCTTTATTGCACATGTGATCCACAACAGGTGCGCCACACCGAAAGATGAGGAAAGGAATGGAGGAGAACGTCTGGTGGAGTGCGTATAGATGGCCATAGGATTGGAACTTGTGATCTATGAGGAATCTTAATGAATGTGAACTTGATCATCAAAGAATCTGCTTATAACTGTTAAATCATAGAGTTTGGTTATAAATCTAGCTTTCTGTAAATAAACAAACAACAAGCTTGTTTAGAACCTTCTATTATTAATTGCATTAGGTTGGATATTAACTTGTCAATGTTTAGATGACACTGATCTCACCTACATACACTCTTTTAGGTCCTCTTCGGTAGCTCGTTTTGTTGCGGTTTGTTGCGTTTTTGTTGACCACGATGTGACTCCTCTCCCCACGCGCGTTTGTGCACAGAAGACGGCAGACAGCCAACACGTGTTGTCAACGAAAACTGAACTGAACCATGATAAACGAGCTATCGAACACGGCCTTAGACATCAACGATTATGAAAGTGATGATGCCTGCGAGTGCCACTTAGATGAAGATCCTCAATACCAACATGAATGCTAGTTGGTTAGATGGGATAGGTCATTTCGCTACTCATTAGGTTACATAGTTGCTGATCTGATTTTTGTTCAGGTCTCCCGCTGCGAAATTTGATGTTAATTTGCAAGTCTTCCGTTGAATCTTGATCTTCCAAGATTGAAACCTATCATGTAACTAAGGCGTAATATTGTTTGTAGTATTGCGGTATATAGACCGCTGTTATGTAATAAATTATGCTTCATTGTATAAAATAATTCAACTATGTAACTACTCCCTCCAGTTCACAAATAATAGACGTTTTAGCTTTGTCCAAAGTCAAAGTTTTAAAACTTTATCTATCGATAATTTTTAAACTATTTTGATTGAGTACATAAAATTCATATGTATAGATTCGTCTCGAAAAGAACTTTCGTAATATTATAATTTTAGTGCATTTTGTAAATAAATTATAATGGTTTTCTATGGTCAAAGTTGCTTTTTGGAGACCGTGTCAATGTCCAAAGCGTCTACTATTTGAGAACTGGAGGGAGTATTTCACTAGACTACTGATTAATTCAGATACTAATGCAGGGGTTGTCTATCCTTAGATGGTAAGTGGTTGGTGAGAGTATTGTAGGGTGAACCCCCGACACCAGGCATAGATCAAATGTCTAGGGAGGAACGTACTAACTGGTTATGAGACTCACGAGGCCGCATCCAGACATGGATCAAATTCCTTGAAAGGAGGTACAAAGTGAGGAGACTTACGCTGCCGCATCCGAGCATGTATCAAATGCCCAAGAAGGAGTAACTAGTTTATGAGGGCACTCACGATGCCGCATCCACGCATGAATCAAATGCCTAGAGAGAAGCATACTAACATGTGAGGAGACACACAGCCACATTCGAGCTAGACATGGCTGGGGAGAAAAAGGAATACCATGCAAGCGAGCTCACGTTGTTGTATGACTTGTATCCAGGAATGATTTGCCCGGAAAACAGGGAAAGATAGGCCTAGCAGGCGAACGAACTCACACTGCTGCATCCAGGCACTGTTTTCCCAGGAAACAAAGGGCTAGCAAGCAACCATACTCATGCTGCACAATCCAAGCACGGTTTGCCCGGGGAAAAATTGGACTAGTAGGTGAATGACCTCTCGCTACTGTATACATGCATGGTCTGTTCGAAAAAAAATAAGACTAGCAGGCGAGCGAACTAGCGTTGCTGCATCAAGGAACGGAATAGTCGGACAAAAATAGGACTAGCTAGCAAACGAGCGAACTCACGCTGCTGCATCCGGCCATGACATGCGCAAAAAAAAAAAAAAATGGAACATGACCAGTGAACTCATGCTGCTGCATCCAAGGACAGTTTTGACTTGGGAAAAATTGGTCTAGCTGGTGAGCGAACTCGCATTGCTACATTTGGGCACTTTTTGCACGCAAAACATAGGATTAGTCGGCAATTGGATTGATGCTGCTACATGCGAGCACAATTTGCTATGGGAAAAATAGGTCATGTAGGTGAGCGAACGCGCGGTGCTGCATCAGTGCACGGTTTTTCCACAAAATATAGGACTAGTTGGCGAGTGAAATCGTGCTGCTGCATCAGGGAATGGCATGGTCGAGGAAAGATAGAACTAGCAGACAAGCGAACTCGCTCTGCTACAGCCAAGCACGTCATGCCCTAGTAAAAAAATTGGACTTTGAGGTGAGTGAACTCGCACTGTTGTGTTTGAGGACGGTTTGACTCGGGAAAACAGGACTAGCATACAAGCGAACTCGTACTATTACATCTTGCGCTACTGCATCTGGGCACGGTTTGCACATGGAAAAATAGGACAAAGAGGCGAGTGAACTAGCGTTGTTGCTCCCATGCATAGTTTATCGGGAAAAAATAGGTCTAGCAGGCAAGCAAACTCGCGTTACTGCATATTGGAATGAGATGGCTTGGGAAAAATAGGACTACTAGGTGAGGAAACTCGCGCTGCTGCATCCCAGCACGACACAGGCAAAAATAGGACTAGCCGGTGAGCGGACTCAATGTATAATTTGGGCACAACTTGCCCGGGAAAAGAATTGGCACCTCTCATACCCTAGTGCAGAGTAAAATGGAAGCTGTGCCAATTCTATCTTTTGGATCAGTGGTCCTAGCCAGCTCACCATTGGTCCTCAACTTTGATAGCGCAAATAATCGCAATAGATTAAACGGTGGTGCACACGTTACATATATATAGCCGGAGGCATACCAAATCAACCAACCCGGTTTATGGAATAACACCGGTGGGATAGGAGCAAATCACGGCCAGTGATAGCGCTAAGAAATAGGAAACAATCTCAACCAACCGGGAGATAGAAACTAACTAAATATAGTCTAACAAACTTGGATGTAGGAACACATGTATCACTGTAATTCAAACATCTCAAATGGAAAAAACATAATAAGAAAACTTACAATATTCATGGACGATGCCATTCGTCAATGATTAGGAACCAGATGCCCTGTCGAGCTTAGTTCTTGAATGAGCGATCAGAAAGCCCCCTTCTACTATGGCATGGCCTTCTGAGTTGTCGATGAGATCTAGATGTAAAATGTGAGAAAATGGACACACAAGGATTTATCTTGGTCTGTACGTCCTAAGGACGGGGATAATAACCCAGCTACAACAATCTATTCATATGGATGAATAACAACTTCCAGTGTCACTACTATGGATCGGGACTTCCCAAGCGGCTCGTAAAGCCTGTGCAAGCGGTTTTAGAACCGCTTGCAGGCAACCGCGACTGATGCCCGAGGGGCATCACAAGCGGCTCCCAGAGCCGCTAGTGATGCCCCTTTGCAAGCGGTTCGCAGGGCGATGGCGCGGGCGGGCCAGTAGGCCACGTGGGTTCTCCCTGCAAGTGGTTGGAGGTACGAACCGCTTGCAGAGAGGCATCTCCGCAAGCGGTTCAAAAACCGCTTGCGCAGATGTGTAGTACGTTTACCACCTGGGTCATTTCGTGGCGGCGCAAATAGGTATTTAAATATATATTTCGGCAGGATATTTTTTATTTGTCATTTAAATTTAAATACATATAGGATGAGCATATAATTAGCGATCAAACAAGCTTAAATATATTAGATAATACATGTAATAATGTACACTTTATATGCACCGGCCAAATTTACAAAGTTTATAATTAATATACATTGTGCAAAATGGACAAAACAGTTCATTTTTTTCTTGCGGTACTCTTCTTGACGCTCTTTGACGACGTAGAAGTCGTCCCTAGTTCGTTCGTGTTCGAATATGGATCTCGATAATGGAACTCGCCCTGGGGGTTAATGACCTCATCGAGAATGAAGCCGAACAGTTGTTCTCGTAATGCGAGCACCCGATGATGTGGTAACACTTCAGTATGTTTATCCATGTCGGGCTGCCAATTCAATTAAAGTGAAAAATAAATAAATACGTGCACCCATAATGTAAATTAATGGAGCACATAAGAACGTTATTAAGTTGTTGCTAGATGCATGGTTGCGTGCATATATATACGAACCTCTTCAGGAGTTTGAGGCTCAAGCTCGCCGTGGCACATCATTTGGATATAGTGGAACACATAGTAGCCACATAGGTTGTTTCCCGCAGATTGTTGTTTTACCTATGGTCGATGCGGGGCAATTACAGATCAGTAATAACAAGAAATATTAATTGACAAAGGGCAATTACGTCGTTTTAGCGTACCCAGTCGCTTAGCTTGACATCGAATTCCTTCTTAAAACGTCCTTTCTGAATCTCTTGAAAGCTCAGGAACGCCTTGTTAAGGAGGTTAATTATCCACTGGTATTCCTTTTGCGGTTTTCTCCGTGAGTCTTGGACGATGATCATGCTTTGGTCAAGCTTTATGATTATAAGGATCCAGTGGAACCTATTTATATATTGCAACAGTTATGAAATGTAATTAAACAATATATAGTGTGCCATCAGGTGCCTTAAGCAATGTAAGAACGAGATGTTAGTGAGGACATCAGCACGTACTTAAAGTTGAATGGCAGAAGTATGTATTGCTTGTAGTGTTGTTGTACTAGTGCATGTACAACGTAGTCGTGGATTTCCTTTGGTTTTCCAGGGTATTGGCCGACTTCCTCGTTGACCAACCAAGGGTCAAGGAAGCCAATCGAGTTCGGCTTCTGCTTTCTAAGTCTTTGTATCTCCATTCTACAGAAAATGGGTTAATTGAGTTAATTAATTAGGGTTCTCGGCAAGCAGCATGTATAGATATATATATATATCTTGTGGAGTCGACACTCACAGGCACCAGCAGGTCATGAAGGACACGTTGACGGCGTCTGCATGGTACACATTGTACCAGTCTTCAAATTCAAGATTTATCAATTGATCATTCCCTCGATGTAAATGTTCTTCTTGAAACGAGACGCAGCAATGAGCATATCCCCTGGCGGACCTGTGTTCGTACCATTCATGCGCGCGTCGCATCTTGACCGGTAGTTTTCGTATGTCCTTAGGGTCTAGCAACGGCTGGCCCAGCTTAAATGGCCACCTGACTTGTGCCGTTGGAAGATCATCAGTTATTCCACGGGCGGCATCTATGTTATCAAGGCCAGCTTCCCTCATGAAGTCATACTCCATCTGTAGACGTTTTGCCTCCTCCTGTTCTTCCTTGCTCATGTATGTGCCCGGAGGTTGTTTACTCTTGAAGACGTGCTTTCTGATAGTTCTTTGGTAGTCGGTACAGAGAGGCGGTCGGTGCTGACTAGTTGTCGCGAAGAAGTCCGCGATCTTTGAATCAATTCGTTCCTTTGGCGGTGGATTTGTTTTAGCTTTATACCCCTCTATCCATGCGTCCACAGCTTTCTTCGACTCGCTCTTTAGCTCCTCAGACGTCATCTCATAAGGTGTTTTTCCAGGTTCCTTCATTCTCTGTCTGAATGGGAAACCGGCCGCCCTGCTGCTTGTTGTCGTTCTAGCTGCAGGAATGCTCCTTTTGCTAGCAAGCTTCTTACTGGGGGGAGATGCCGGCTCCGTTGTTTCTCTCGGAGGCTGCTGCTTCCTTTTGCTTTGAGGGGCTGACAGCGGTGTTGGGCTTCTGCGCATAGCGCTAGCGGGTGGTGGAGTGCTTTGTCTCATCGGCGAGGCGTTGCGTGGTGGCGTGGCCTGTTTTGGTGGAGGAGGTGACCTCCGTCTCGGTGGAGTGTTCTGTCTCGGTATAGATGTCACCTCCACACGATCAGGAAACACGATGTACTTCTTCCGCCAGAGGATGATGTTATGAAGGGCCTCTCCAAGCTTGGTCACATCGTCTCCTCCGGCAATATCGAGCTCCATATCATCAAATCCGGTTACCACCTTGAAGTATCCCGCGGGTATCGGGTTAGAGTGTAATGTCTAGCCCGACTCCACCGGAAAGGCCATGCCGTAAGCCACCTTGAGGGTGAGGTTGTGCAGTTGGACGCATAGCTCACATTGGCGGGACACGATGTCGTCCACAGGATAACGTGCCTGCAATTCGTTGGTCAACACGTTGTTTGACGCGTAGCTACTTCGCCGACCGGAGGCCGGGGGACTAACCACGTTGTCCGGAGGCTTGACAACAACCTCACCTGGTCTTTGAAGACTGGCGATTGCAGCATGCACTTCAAGCTAAATAGATCTAGGTTTTTTGCTAGGTTGGGAATAAATTATTTTTGTGTATGAACTGTAATTAAAAAAATTATAGCGGTACACAATAAAAATTACATATGTTTATAATTTAGGCAAAGTGTACAAAATAGTTGAAAAAGTTTTTTAATTTGTGAGATTTAGTTGGTTTAGCTTTAAAAATGTAGAAAGTTTAGAGGTAATTAAAAAATATAACAATTAGCTATTTCGAGTTAAATATTACAATTTAAAAAATATAATAAGTGTTCTTATTAATTTAATTGGTGCAGATGAACTGGCAATGGATGTGTGCGGATCGTCGGTCAAGAGAGTTCATCGGTGGCGTGAATGCTTTTCTCGATGTCGTATTTCGAGACTTGCCTCCAGGTAGCATCATACGGTGTCCGTGCGTAGATTGCAGGAACGAGAAAAAGCACTCAATGCGAGGACGGATACATGGCCACTTGTTGATGAGAGGTTTTTTTGCCGAACTATACATGTTGGACTCACCACGACGAAGTAGAGCATACCAGGATAGAAGACGAAGAAGAAGCCGATGAAGAGAAAAGTGACATATGATGGTATGCCGAACACGACGACATACGAGAGCGTCGAAGATACACAAGACGATCAGTTTGGTGTGGATGATGACTTGGACCAGATGCTGCGTGACACAGAGGGAGATATCATAGAGGACAAACAATATAGAAAGTACCAGGGTTTGTTGGAGGACCAGAGAACTCTTTTGTACCCAAATTGTGGTCGGGGGCACAAGAAGCTATGCACTACACTGGAGCTCATGCAATGGAAGGCTGTGAATGGTGTGTCAGATAAGGATTTCGATGAGTCGCTGTCGCTCATAAAGAAGTTGCTCCTAGAAGATAACACCCTGCCAGAATCCACGTATCATGCCAAACTGGTCATGTGTCCCTTAGGATTGAAAGTACGGAAGATACATGCATGTCGCAACGACTGTGTCTTATATCGCGGTGAATATGCTGACTTGGATGCCTGTCCAGTGTGCAAGGAACCTCGGTATAAGACGAAGCTTGACGATCCAGGTGAAGTAGATGGGGGGGTGCGTGTGAAGAAGAGAGCACCGGCAAAAGCGTTGTGGTATTTTCCTCTGATTTCAAGACTGGAGCATATGTTTTTGCAAACAAAGCGCATGCAAAGATGATGCGTTGGCCAAAGAAGAGCGTAAGGTCGACGGAATGTTTAGGCATCCAGCAGATGGCTCGCAGTGGAGGATGGTCGATCGGAAGTAAAAGGACTGTGCAGACGAGGTCAGAAACATAAGGTTTAGTTTGTGTACCGATGGGATGAATTCTTTCTAAGACATGAGCAGCAGCCATAGCACCTGGCCAGTCACCTATGTGTGTATAATATTCCTTCATGGTTGTGCATAAATAAAAAGTACATAATTATGTCGTTGTTGATCCAAGACCCCAAGCAACCCGGAAATGATATCAATGTCTACCTGAAACCTTTGGTTGAAGATCTTCAGATGTTATGGAACGGTGTAATGGTCTGGGACGAATACAAAAGGGAGTATTTCAACCTGCGTGCAATGTTATTTGTAACAATCAACGACTGGCCAGCGCTTGGTAACCTGTCCGGCCTAACTGTCAAAGGCTTCAAAGTGTGTGTGCAGTGTTTGAATCAAACCGATGGCACGTACATGAAAGACTCTCGGAAGATGGTGTACATGGGGCATCGCAGGTTTCTTGTTCGGAGCCACGCGTTGCGGAAGAAATGCAGGGAATTTAATGGGGAGGAAGAATATCGTTCCCAGCCGAGACATCGAAGTGGCAAGCAGGTGTTTGCTATGGTGAAGGATCTGAAGGTAGTATTTGGAAAGGGTCCGGGAAGCAAATATTTGCCGAATGATGAGAATGGCCATGCACCCATATGAAAGAGGAAGTCAATATTTTGAGACTTGTCTTACTGAGAAGATTTGGATTTCGCCACTCACTGAGCTTCATGCACATCACCAAGAACGTATGTGTGAGCTTTCTAGGCTATATAGATCTGTATGGAAAATCGAAAGATACAGTGAGTGCTCGGAACGACCTTGAAGTCCTGGGTATTAGGAAAGACTTACACCCTGAAAAAAGAGGTACGGAACAACTGTATCTACGGCCAGCGAGTTATACTCTAAGCAAAGAAGAGAAAAAAAGTGTGATAGAGTGTCTTAGCAGTGTGAAGGTCTCTTCCGAATACTCGTCGAATGAAAGAGATTCGTAAATATGAAAGAGAACAAAATTGTACACCTAAAATCCCATGACTGTTTTGTGCTGATGACACAGTTGCTCCCGGTGGTTTTGAGAGGTGTACTGCCCGAGTGGGTAAGGGGGACAATCACAAAGCTGTGTTCGTTTTTCAACGCTGTTTCCCAAAAGGTCATCGATCCAAAGAAACTGGGTGAGCTGCAGGCTGACGTGGTACAAAGTATGGTTAGCCTCGAGATGATCTTTCCTCCTACCTGTGGTTAGCCTCGAGATGATCTTTTCTCCTGCCTTTTTTGATATCATGATTCATCTCACTGTTCATCTAAGCAAAGAGATAGGTATTCTTGGGCCCGCTTATCTCCATAGCATGTTTCCTTTTGAGGGGTACATGAGCGTACTAAAGAAGTATGTACGTAACCGTTCTCAGCCAGAAGCATGCATTGTCGATGGTTGCATTGCCGAGGATTATGTGACAGAGGAGGTGGTCGAGTTCTGTGTGGACTACATTGATGATCTAGACCCCATCGGCGTCCCTATATCACGCCATGAGGGCAGGCTACGAGGGATGGGGTGCGTGTGAAGAAGAGAACACTGGCAAAAGTATTGTGGTATTTTCCTCTGATTTCAAGGCTGGAGCGTATGTTTGCCAACAAAGTGCATGCGAAGATGATGCGTTGGCACAAAGAAGAGCGTAAAGTCGACGGAATGCTTAGGCATCTGGCAGATGGCTCGCAGTAGAGGATGGTCGATCGAAAGTACAAGCAGTTCGCAGACGAGGTCAGAAACATAAGGTTCGGTTTGAGTACCGATAGGATGAATCCTTTCGGAGACATGAGCAGCAGCCATAGCATCTGGTCTATCACATTATGTGTGTATAATATTCCTCCATGGTTTTGCATGAAGAGAAAGTATATAATGATGCCGTTGTTGATCCAAGGCCCCAAACAACCCGGAAATGATATCGATGTCTACCTGAAACCTTTGGTTAAAGATCTTCATACGTTATGGAACGGTGTAAAGGTCTAGGATGAATACAAAAGGGAGTATTTCAACCTGCGTGCAATATTATTTGTAACAATCAACGACTGGCCAGCGCTTGGTAACCTGTCCGGCCTAACTGGCAAAGGCTTTAAAGCGTGCGTGCAGTGCTTGGAGTAAACCGATGGCACGTACATGAAAGGCTCTCGGATGATGGTGTACATGGGGCATCGTAGGTTTCTTGTTCGGAGCCACGTGTTGTGGAAGAAACACAGGAAATTTAACGGGGAGGAAGAACATCGTGCCCAGCCGAGGCATCGCAGTGGCAAGCATGTGTTTGCTATGGTGAAGGATCTGAAGGTAGTATTTGGAAAGGGTCCGGAAAGCAAATTTGTGCCGAATGATGAGGATGGCCATGCACCCATATGGAAGATGTCAATATTTTGGGACTTGTCTTACTGAAAAGATTTGGATGTTCGCCACTCACTGGACTTCATGCACATCACCAAGAACGTCTGTGTGAGCTTCCTAGGCTATATGGATATGTACGGGAAATCGAAAGATACAGTGAGTGCTCGAAACGACCTTGAAGTCCTGGGTATCAGAAATGACCTACACCCTGAAAAAATAGGTACGGAACAACTGTACCTACGGCCAGCGAGTTATAATCTAAGCAAAGAAGAGAAAAAAGCATGATAGAGTGTCTTAGCAGTGTGAAGATTCCTTCCGGATACTCGTCGAACGTAAAGAGATTCGTAAATATGCAAGAGAACAAAATTGTACACCTAAAATCCCATGACTGTCTTGTGTTGATGACATAGCTGCTCCCGGTGGTTTTGAGAGGTGTACTACCCGAGTAGGTACGGGGGACAATCACAAAGCTGTGTTCGTTTTTCAACGCCGTTTCCCAGAAGGTCATCGATCCAAAGAAACTGGGTGAGCTGTAGGCTGACGTGGTACAAAGTGTGGTTAGCTTCGAGGGTAGTTTTGAGAGGTGTACTACCCGAGTGGGTAAGGGGGACAATCATAAAGCTGTGTTCGTTTTTCAACGCCGTTTCCCAGAAGCTCATCGATCCAAAGAAACTGGGTGAGCTGCAGGCTGACGTGGTACAAAGTGTGGTTAGCCTCGAGATGATCTTTTCTCCTGTCTTTTTTGATATCATGGTTTATCTCACTGTTCATCTAAGCAAAGAGATAGGTATTCTTGGGCCCGTTTATCTCCACAGCATGTTCCCTTTCGAGAGGTACGTGAGCGTACTAAAGAAGTATGTACGTAACCGTTCTCGACCAGAAGCATGCATTGCCGAGGGTTATGTGACAGAGGAGGTGGTCGAGTTCTGTGTGGACTACATTGATAATCTAGACCCCATCGGCGCCCCTATATCACGCCATGAGGGCAGGCTACGAGGTAAAGGGACACTTGGAAGAAAAGTAGTTGCATACAACGATCTTAAGACATTTAATCAAGCACATTTCACTGTGTTGAAGGAATCGGCAGTGGCCGTCCCGTATGTCCTCGAACACAAGAATGCTTCACGTCGCTAGTTCCCATAGAAGATTGATACGTGGATAACACTGAGACACATGGATTCTTTCGGCGCATGGTTACAAAACCATATCCTCAAGAGCAACTCCTACAATGAACAGTTGCAACGCCTGGCTCAGGGACCATCCGTTGAAATTGTGAGATGGCAGGGGTACGAGATAAATGGTTACACATTCTACACGAGATCATAAGATAACAATAGCACAAACCAGAACAGCGGTGTCCGTATAGAAGCCGCCGATAATAGAGGCACGGTGGACACATATTATGGATTCATAGAAGAGATATGGGAGCTCGACTATGGGCCTTTGAAGGCCCCATTGTTTAAGTGCCAATGGGTAAAACTAAAAGCAAACGGCGTGAATGTCGACAAATACGGCATGACTACCGTCGACCTCCAAGAAGTCGGCTAATTGAGAGAACCATTTGTTCTAGCGAACGAGGTGAGACAAGTCTTCTACGTATTGGACATGTCACGCAGACCAAAGAAGAATCAAATCAAAGACAAGAAGAAGGAACCGCCAAAGCGACACGTGGTTCTCCAAGGCAAACGAAAGATTGTTGGAGTAGAGGACGTTACTGACGAGGAAGAGTACGATCAGTTCGATGAGATCCCTCCATTTGCAGTAGATGTTGACATAAGCATCCTGGATGACACAGGCATGGATGCTCCGCACATACGCCGCGATCACGATGAAGGAAGAATTGTAAAGACAAAAAATGTAAATGATTAGGATGACCCTTATTATGTGGTCATATTAAATATATTATGTGGTAGATTCAACTATGTTATCATGTAATTGCATTTTTAAGAATTTATAAGGTGGAAGCAATATTTTTGGAAAGAATAATGGCCACATATTTAGAAATAAAAGTAAAGCCAAAAAATAATTTTTAGTTTTTTATGGCGATCTGGGAGCGCGCCGCTGCCGCCACCGTCGAGCCCCCTTGCCGCCGTCTAGCACCACGCGGCTGCACCTCGCCGTCGTTGAGCACCGCGCGTCAGCCCCTTCCTGGATGCTCCACCTCGCCATCGAGCACCGCGCAGGCCGGCCTCTGCCCACCCTGCCGTCGAGCCCCTTCGCCGGCGAGCCCCTCTCTTCCGTTCGCCGTGGACCTTCTCCCCGCCAATTTGAAGACGAAGGGCCGAGGTATCGAGCCCCCCTTCTCCTCACCTCCCTGCTCTGTGATGCACACATGTTGTTCGACGGATTGCGCAGCCGCCTTGCTCCCTCTCCTCCCTTCTCTGTGACTTGAACTCCTACTTCTTATTGCATTTTCTGCGCTAGCAATAGGCTAGGCTAGCTCAGGTCGGATTAGCTAGGCTTGCCGTCCATACTTGTTTGGCATTCTTTGCCTATGATGGGTTGGGCAGGACGAGTTGGATTTTGGATGGGGAAAGTGGGTCACCGGAGGTGTGCCCATGGTGGTTTTCTTGTGCATATGAACACTGTTGGCTAGCTATTATGGCCACTAGGAAGCCCTGCCATGCTAAGCTTGTTATTATTGTTCTCCAAAGTGCAATGCAATAGATGAGCATGTGTGGATTTACCCCTCTAGCTGGTTAGAAATGGCTTACTGTTTGGGGGATGTCTAGGAATGGGGGTGTGCAGCCTCCTAGCTCCAGCTGCTCTTCCTTGCTGTCCCACCTGGCTGCTTAGATCACTTCCTCCTCTTCCCTTCCCTCTTGCGGCCTGGTGGCTTGGGGCAGCAGCAAGGGCTCTGAGGGTTGTGTTGGTCATTGCTTCCTTGGTTGCTTGGCTTGATTTGCAATGTGCTTGGGATATGGGGGTTTTAGCTAGGGTGTAAGGGCTGGATGGCCTCGGTTGCAGCTCTAGAAATCGAAATGGCGTCAGGGAGCTGGAGTAGGTTTTCTAGGAGCTCCCGACGGCAACCGCCAAGCACCCTATCTAAGATCTTAGCTAGGGTTCCTAGTTGGGTTTATGCAGGTAAAGAAATTTGCATGTGTATGTGAACTTGGTGGCTAAAAAGGTGCTGTTAAAGATGACATGCACATGCTACATTTGAAACTTGAAAAAATTGAAATGGAGGAGATAGATGGCTTAAGTATGTTCAGCTTCGATATTCAAGTTCAGATTTATTTGCCAATTTCTGTGGAGGGTACAAGGAAATCATCAACCTCGCTGTCGAGCACCTTTCATTCAAGCTCTTGCTCCTCCTTGCCTTCCCCTTGGCTGCTTGGCTGTTAAAGTTTTGTTTTTTTGGATGGCATCTAAGGCTCAAACCTAGTAGTTTAGAGGGTGTCGAGATGGGTACATTTAAAAACTGTACATTTTTGTTTTAAGTTTTGTTTGAAATGACAGTATTTGGTGCTTCATGTGAGCTTGATCTAACGGGATTGGTTTTTCTCCAACCTATTACTAAGATCACAAGTTTGGAGGATGGTTTCTTAGTGACCTTATAAAGAGGAACATGTGGAAGACCAAAGTGGTTGTGAATGTCGAGGCCTGCCTACCGAAATGGTGAATGGCTACCGCTAGTGGTTCGAAGCAAAACTACTCTTTTGTGAAGGGTGTTTCAACAAATTGAACTATGTTGTATTCAATGTTATGTTCAAATATTCTATTCAAATGTTGTATTCAAATAAAAAGAGATGTAAATGTTGTATTCAAATATTGTATTCAAATGTTGTATTCAAATAAAAAGAGATGTATATGTTGTATTTTTTCATGTGGACGAATGCGTTAAATGTTCTATTATTTCGCGTGCATACACAGTGATGGATGGCGCACTCCGGACGTGAGCTCCTTGATTTCGATGCGGGACATGAGTTTCTACTAAACGAAATCGCGACGGGCACCCTCATAAGCTACGTTGAGGCCAACCCGGTGGATCAAATTAGTGATCAGGCCGCACCGGCTCAAGCCGGTGATCAGGCCGCCTCGGCTCAAGCCGGTGATCATGCCGTCCATGTTCAAGCCAGTGATCTAACCGGCCAGGCTGAAGCCGGTGATCAGGCCATCCTATTTTTTCAAGCCAGAAACGTCCAACTCCCAATCCAAGCAAATAGAGAGCCTAACAAAAAGCGGTCGACAAAGTACGTGATTACTCAAGTTTCAACTACTAGGAAGCCTGAAGCCCCTCTGTCGGCACTTGCCCCCTTCAACAACGCCTGCGGAGTCCTTGTGAGGGATCACGTCCCTATTAGCATCAAGACATGGCATAAAGTTCCTAGGCCTACCAAAGTTCTGCTCTGGAAGGATATAAAGGAAAACTTCATTGAGCACCGCGTTGCGGCCTCTTCCCGGACGCTCCACCTCACCGTCGAGCACCGCGCAGCCCGGCTCTGCCCACCCTGCCGTCGAGCCCCTTCGCTAGCGAGCCCCTTGCTCCCGTTCGCCGTGGACATTCTCCCTGCCGATTTGAAGACGAAGGGCCGAGGTATCGAGCCCCCATCTTTCTCCTCACCTCCTTGCTCTGTGATGCACACATGTTGTTCGACGGAATGCGCAGCTGCCTCGCTCCCTCCCCTCCCTTCTCTGTGACTTGAACTCCTGTGATGTTGCTCTGTGATGCTGCTGGATGTTGCTCTGTGATGCTGCTGGATTTAGGGTTTGGTGATGCTGTTGGATGTTGCTCTGTGATGCTATTGGATTTAGGCTTTGGGAATGCTGCTGGATGTTGCTCTGGTGGTTGTGCTGGTTTTCCTGGTTACTTGGCCTAATTTGCCTTTCAGTAGATCCCTAGGGATGTTCAGTAGGTCCCTAGGGATTATAGATACTATGCCTTTCTTTGGCTGGATGCTCTTGCTTTTAATCAAATCTAGGTCCTGTTAAAGATGACATGCACATGCTACATTTGAAGCTTGAAAAAGTTGAAATGGAGGAGATAGATGGCTTCAGTATGTTCAGCTTCGATATTCAAGTTGAGATTTATTTGCTTGGGCATGTAGCTCTAGTTTTTTCTCAGTTGGTTAACTTGAAAAAATATCTTTGTCAATTTCTATGGAGGGTACTTGCTATGATCCTTCATGATGTCGAGCTTAGTGAAAATAATACACAGGACCTTTCATTTGTGGAGGGCACAAGGCAATCATCGACCTCGCCGTCGAGCACCTTTCATTTGTGAATGGCATCTAAGGCTAAAACCTAGTAGTTTAGAGGGTGTCGAGATGGGTACATTTAAAAACTGTACATTCAAATATTGTATTCAAATGTTTGTACGTTTTGATGGGTGTCGAGATGGATGGCATCCATGAGATGTATATGTTGTATTCAAATATTGTATTCAAATGTTGTATTCAAATAAAAAGAGATGTATATGTTGTATTAAATGTTCTATTATTTCGCGTGCATCCACAATGATAGATGGCGCACTTCGGACATGACCTTGATTTCGATGCGGGACATGAGTTTCTACTTAACGAAATCACGATGGGCACCCTCATAAGCTACGTTGAGGCCAACCCGGTGGATCCAATCGGTGAACAGGCCGCCCCGCCTCAAGCCGGTGACCAGGCTGCCCCGGCTCAAGCTGGTGATCACGCCGTCCATGCTCAAGCCGGTGATCCAACCGGCCAGGCTGAAGCCAGTGATCCAACCGGCCAGGCTGAAGCCGATGAAACTAATGTCGACGGTTGTGAGGTATATATAGCCTGGACACTAAAATGACCGTTTCTTACACATCTCATAGCAATAAATCTCTGACACGTGTTCCTGTTCTTTGTTCAAGCCGGAAACGTCCAACAGCCAATCCAAGCAAATACGAGGGCCTAACAAAAATCGTCGACAAAGTACGTGATTACTCAAGTTTCAACCACTGGGAAGCCCGAAGCCCCTCTGTCGGCACTTGCCCCCTTCAACAACGCCTGCGGAGTCATTATGAGGGATCACGTCCCTATTACAATCAAGACATGGCCCAAGGTTCCTACGGCTACGAAAGAGCTGCTCTGGAAGGATATAAAGGAAAACTTCACAATTCCGACTGCTTACGAAAACTGTCGGGGATTGGATAACCCCTACCCGACAGCAGGTACCACAACGGTACCCCGGCAAACTCTGTCCGGTGCCAAGGACCGGAGTTCTGCCCGGTCATCAGCGTTGCGCCGAGCAGGCCTCTGCTCGGTAGCTGGCTGTGGCCCACTCTCTGACGGCCTAATCGAACAGCCTCCTAGGGCCTGGTTCCATAGAGAGCTCTTTCAGGCCCATGTGTGTCCTGCTGAACAGCTTCCTGGTTGGCACGATGCGTAATGGCCTAGGATTCCTGTTTGAGTCCGACTCGAAAAGAGTTCTGCACGGCTACGTGAAGATCCGAACGTAGTTTCCCGGATTGGAGTAGACATCGTGATCCCCAAGAATTGGAGTATACCTTATCTACCTCAGGATGTATTTGGCATGTATACGAGTTCGTTACGATCTCGTGGTTAGCCCGGCCTGATTATCCCTCGGTAGGTCGGTTGTTCATCACTATATAAACATGGCCCCTACGGCGTGTAGAGGGCACGAGGAGAAGATTAGCCAAGCTTGGCACGACCTGAAGCCAAGATCGCATATTGCTTCCCTGTACACCCAGAATCTCGTCAGGACCTGTTCGTCTCGTCGAGTTCCTCCTTGTAATACCTTTCTCATATAAAGAAGCGCTGGACGTAGGGCTATTATCTCCCCGGAGAGGCCCGAACCAGGATAAAAACCCCGTGTCTCCCTGTTGCTCGTTGTTTGCTGTTCGCCTTACTCGGCAAGTCTTCTATCTCCCTTTCTCAAGAACCTCAGTTGACTTGGGACCGATATCCCAACCGTCGACAAAAACAAGTTCAAGAAATTTACTCTGAGCAAGATGGTGCTATGCTTTCAGTCGTGGAAGAGCGAGCTCACTAAAAAGTACGTGGAGACCGGAACAACCCAAGACATCCATAAGTATCCGAAGCTAGTGGATCACTAGCAAGCATTCGAGAAGTACAAGCTATCGGCTAAAGGCAAGGCCGCGAGTGAGCAGAACAAGGCCAATGCACAGAAGAAAAAATACCACCACCATCTCTGGTCCGGTGGTTACATCAAGGCTATGCCAAAATGGGAGAAACAGGAAGATGAGCTTAGGAAAAAGGGTATAGTACCAGAAACATAAGACTAGGAGCTCCGCCCATGCAACTGGACCTTGGGCCACGGAGGGAGGCTGAAGGATGATGGCAAGCTGGAGAGGGCACCACAAGTGCAACCCGTGAAAGGAAGGATTGTGGAAACCATCGAGAAGCAATGTGCAGGATCCTTGGTGGTAGACAGGGAGAATGACGAGCTTACCTACGCACTCGGGAACGCAGAGTATCCAGGAAGGACACGAGGAATTGGCAAGCACGTGCCGTGGCTGGCTGGCTTCTCAAATGATCAAGCCACATATACCAGAGCCAGGAAAGAAGGAAAGTAAGAGAACACAATAGAGTCAACAAAATCGAACGGGAGCTCAAGGAGCATAAGGAAAACATGGCAGAAATGCTAAAGCGGGAAGTGCATGCTGCAATCGCCAGTCTTCAAAGACCAGGTGGGGTTATCGTCATGCCTCCGGAAGTAGATGTGGTTAGTCCCCCGGGCTCCGGTCGGCGAAGCAGCTACGCGTCAAACAACGTGCCGGCCGATGAATTGCAGGCCCGTTATCCCGTGGACGACATCATCGTGCCCCGCCAATGTGAGCTACGCGTCCAACTGCACAACCTCACCCTCAAGGTGGCTTACGCTTTGGCCTTCCCCGTGGAGTCGGGCCAGACATTCCACTGTAACCCTATACCCGCGGGATACTCCAAGGTCACGGTGGACGAGGTGGTGGCCGGATTTGAGGATATGGAGCTCGATATTGCTGGAGGAGACGATGTGACCAAGCTTGGAGAGGCCGTCCATAACATCATCCTCTGGCGGAAGAAGTACATTGTGTTTCCCGATGGTGTGGAGGTGACATATATACCGAGACATAACTCACCTTCTTCACCAAGACAGCCCACTCCACCGAGACGGAGCTCACCTCCTCCACCAAGACAGGCCACGCCACCACGCAACGCCTCGACGGTGAGACATAGCACTCCACCACCTTCTTGCGCTATGCATAGAAGCCCAACACCGCCGGCAGCCCCTCAAAGCAAAAGGAAGCAGTAGCCTCCGAGGGGAACAACGACGCCGGCATCTCTCCCCAGTAAGAAGCTTGCTAGCAAAAGGAGCATTCCTGCAGCTAGAACGACACCAAGCAGCAGGGCGGCCGGTTTTCCATTCAGACAGAGAATGAGGGAACCAGAAAAAACACCATATGAGATGACGCTTGAGGAGCTAAAGAGGGAGTCCAAGAAAGCTGTGGACGCATGGATACAGGGGTTTATGTTCAGTACCGACCGCCTCTCTGTACCGACTACCAAAGGACTATCAGAAAGCATGTCTTCAAGAATAAACAACCTCTGGGCACATACATGAGCAACGAAGAACAGGAGGAGGCAAAACGTCTACAGATGGAGTATGACTTCATGAGGGAAGCTGGCCTCGATAACATAGAAGCCGCCCGTGGATTAACTGATGATCTTCAAACGGCACAAGTCAGGTGGCCATTTAAGCTGGGCCAGCTATTGCTAGACCATAAGGACATACGAAAACTAGCGGTCAAGATGCGACGCACGCATGAATGGTACGAGCACATATCCGCCAGGGGATATGTTTTACTAAGCATCTCGTTTCAAGAAGAACATTTGTTTCGAGGGAATGATCAATTGATAAATCTTGATTTTGAAGACTGGTACAATGTGTACCAAGGAGACGCTGTCAACATATCCTTCATGACCTGCTGGTGCCTGTGAGTGTCGACCATCCGAGTTTATATATATATGCTGCTTGCCGAGAACCCTAATTACTTAACTGAATTAATCCATTTTCTGTAGAATGGAGATACAAAGACTTAGAAAACAGAAGCCGAACTCGATTGGCTTCTTTGACCCTTGGTTGGTCAACGAGACTGTCTGGCAATCCTAATTAATTAACTCAATTAACCCATTTTCTGTAGAATGGAGATACAAAGACTTAGAAAGCAGAAGCCGAACTCGATTGGCTTCCTTGACTCTTGGTTGGTCAATGAGGAAGTCGGGCAATACCCTGCACTAGTACAACAATACTACAAGCAATACATACTTCTGCCATTCAACTTTAAGTACGTGCTGATGTCCTCACTAACATCTCGTTCTTACATTGCTTAAGGCACCTGATGGCACACTATATATTGTTTAATTACATTTCATAACTGTTGCAATATATAAATAGGTTCCACTGGATCCTTATAATCATAAAGCTTGACCAAAGCATGTTCATCGTCCAAGATACACGGAGAAAACCGCAAAACGTCCAAGACTCAAGGAGAAGACCGCAAAAAGAATACCAGTGGATAATTATCCTCCTTAACAAGGCGTTTCTGAGCTTTCAAGAGATTCAGAAAGGACGTTTTAAGAAGGAATTCGATGTCAAGCTAAGCGACTGGGTACGCTAAAACGACGTAATTGCCCTTTGTCAATTAATATTTCTTGTTATTACTGATCTGTAATTGCCCCGCATCGACCATAGGTAAAACAACAAACTGCGGGAAACAACCTTTGTGGCTACTATGTGTTCCACTATATCCAAATGATGTGCCACGGCGAGCTTGAGCCTCAAACTCCTGAAGAGGTTCGTATATATATGCACGCAACCATGCATCTAGCAACAACTTAATAACGTTCTTATGAATCCATCGATAGCTTGTGTTCCTAATTTGACTAACTAAGCAAGCGAATTGAGAGAAGTAAAACTTGAAAAGAGTCGATTCACCCCCCATCTCGGCCTAGGATCCTTACAGACTCGTTCACGTCCTCGATGTCGTCCGCCATAGAACCACCGCCGGGGTGCCCTGCTTCTACGCACGACGTCGTCTGGGCATCCATCGCTCGCCTCGTCGGGGAATCACACCCGTCAGGTCCCCATATACCCGACCGGGGACGAGGACGGGCAGAAATCCTCCCCACGACCGGGGACGGGGACGGGGATGAGGAGCGGGGAACTCTTGCTGTGTTGGGGGCGGGTACTAGGGAGCACTCCCCGTCAGGGAACAGCCCCGTTGTCAATTGTCATCCCTAGTTACGTGAACTTTGAGATGTAATAGGTAGGGGAGGGTCATGGCAGGATCGGACTCTTATCTGCGGTCTCCGCTATAAATAGATGGCACCTCTAGTATAATCGATCACGATGACCTAACTGTAGCACATGACGTGCAGAGGTCAGCGGTCGGTTTGTGACAGCAACCCAAATGGTCCGGTGTGCTTGCGACGATTGGGGAGGAGTGAGTATAGTCAGAGCTCCACATCATAGGTAATTGTACTGAACTACGTTACTGAATATTATGAATCCGTTGTTGTCTATATCTTGCATGCGTCACCGAAATCCTAACAGGCTTTCCGCTACGATTGTAAAATCTCAGTGCCATACTATTGTAATAACTGTCACGGTGGTGTGACTCAACGTAACTTCTGTGTATTAGCTAGTATAGGGATTATAGTACAGGTATAAGCTAAAGCTAATCAGAGATCTCACTCCATTTGGTGGTCCTACAATTACCCAACATAGTCTGTATGACATGAATATATATCTATACCTGCTGCTTGCCGAGAACCCTAATTAATTAAATCAATTAACCCATTTTCTGTAGAATGGAGATACAAAGACTTAGAAAGCATAAGCCATACTCGATTAGCTTCCTTGACCCTTGGTTGGTCAACGAGGCTGTCTGGCAATACCCTGGAAAACCAAAGGAAATCCACGACTACGTTGTACATGCACTAGTACAACAGCACTACAAACCATACATACTTCTACCATTCAACTTTAAGTACATGCTGATGTCCTCACTAATATCTCGTTCTTATATATGTACGTAATTGCATTTCATAACTGTTGCAATATACGAATAGGTTCCACTGGATCCTTATAGTCATAAAGCTTGACCAAAGCAAGATCATCATCCAAGACTCAAGGAGAAAACCGCAAAAAAATACCAGTGGATAATTGACCTCCTTAACAAGGTGTTCCTGAGCTTTTAAGAGATTCAGAAAGGACATTTTAAGAAGTAGTTCGATGTCAAGATAAGCAACTGGGTACGCTAAAACGAAGTAATTGCCCCTTGTCGATTAATATTTCTTTCCCTTACTGATCTGTAATTGCCCCGCATCGACCATAGGTAAAACAACAAACTGCAGGAAACAACCTATGTGGCTACTATGTGTTCCACTATATCCAAATGATGTGCCACGGCGAGCTTGAACCTCAAACTCCTGAAGAGATTCGTATATATATGCACGCAACCATGCATCTAGCAACAACTTAATAACGTTCTTATGTGCTCCATTAATTTACATTATGGGTGCACGTATTTATTTATTTTTCACTTTAATTGAATTGGCAGCCCGACATGGATAAACATACTGAAGTGTTACCACATCATCGGGTGCTCGCATTACGAGAACAACTGTTCGGCTTCATTCTCGATGAGGTCATTAACCCCCAGGGCGAGTTCCATTATCGAGATCCATATTCCAACACGAACGAACTAGGGACGACTTCTACGTCGTCAAAGAGCGTCAAGAAGAGTACTGCAAGAAAAAAATGAACTGTTTTGTCCATTTTGCACAATGTATATTAATTATAAACTTTGTAAATTTGGCCGGTGCATATAAAGTGTACATTATTACATGTATTATCTAATATATTTAAGCTTGTTTGATCGCTAATTATATGCTCATCCTATATGTATTTAAATTTAAACGACAAATAAAAAAATCTCCTGCCGAAATATATATTTAAATATCTATTTGCGCCGCCCCAAAATGAACCAGGTGGTAAACTGCACGTCTCCGCAAGCGGTTATTCAACCGCTTGCGGAGATGCCTCTCTGCAAGCGGTTCGTGCCTCCAACCGCTTGCAGAGAGCCCCCACGTGGCCTACAGGCCCGCCCGCGCCATCGCCCTGCGAACCGCTTGCAGAGGGTCATCAATCGCGGTTGCCTGCAAGCGGTTCTAAAACAGCTTGCATAGGCCTTACGAGCCGCTTGGCCTAGGGTGATCCGCAGTAGTGTCAGAACCAACTCTGGGCGGATACTTTGCACAGGGACGTTCCCCCAATCATTCACGCGCCTTGAAACCAACTCTGGACGGACACTCCGCTTTGGGTTCTTTTTTTTTTTGAGAATAAGAACCCCGGTAATACATTACCAAATAGGAGTGACGGCTAAATCGCCAGCCACCCAAAGTAATACAAAGGTAGGGGTCTTACAACCAGAGATTTGAGCCTACGCAGGGGTCACAGACACAGCTCCGTCAACAGCACAAACAGAGTGCCGAAGCCAACACACTAAACCTCCAACTCTAAAGAACTGGTGAAGAAGAATCTTGCCGAGATTGTCGTCCGAGCCGCTTCCAACAGCCTTGCCCCGCCAACATGGCACAGGGTAGAAGAACGGTGGCCAAGCAAAAGAAATAAACCAATGTGGCACAAGGCCAGCCACCGCCGGCGAAAGAGGGACAGAACAAACCATCCCCAAAGAGGAAGACGAGGCCGCCAACGTCAAGCAGGAATTCATCCGCACCACTCCCAGATTTGGGGAAGACACAGACGACATAATGGTGAGGGCGCAGGAGCCCACCCCCCCCACACCCCCACAACAAGGGAATCCGCCACCGAGAAGCCCACGGGGCCAATCGGAAGGGAAGACCAACTCCGGCAACTACCTTCAAAAGCCGGCCTCGCCGCCGACCGAGAAGAACCTGCAGGAGACCAAAAGGCTACAAGGAACGGGCATCCTAGCCAGATCCAAGCAGCAGGACATGACCCTGCAACCCCTAACCCTAAATTACTAGAACACATCCTCAAAACCACCGGCCACCCACCACCGCCAACACCCTTACAACCACGAGACTGCAGCCCGCCACCGCTGAAGACAAGGCGGATTCCAGATCTGGACGCAAGGGGAGGGGGGACGGCCGAGGGGGGAGAGAGGAGGACTACCTGGAGGGAGGAGAGAGGGTGAGGGAGGAGGATAGCCGGGGTCCTCTCTCTCCTCCTCTCCGGCGTCGGCAGGGAGGTCGCCCGCGAGTCGCCCGCCAAGTCGGCTGCTGGAGCGAAGCCGAAAAGCTGTCCCGGTATCCTCCGCGTTGGGTTCTATTGAGCACGCGCACGCCCTGGAGCCATCTCCAGGTGGACAGTCAGCACGGGGTCTTCCTAGAAGCCCACGTGCCCGGGAGCCAACTATGGGCTGACACCCATGCAAGGTCCTTCTAGACGCCTGCGCACTCTGGAGCCAACTCCAGACTGATAGCCTGCATGGAGTTCCTCCAAACCTCTACGCACCAATCATGGCCATGGACAGAAGATTCGAAATTCCTGCCCAAGGCCAACGATATTCTGCTCCTGCCAAAAGTGTCTGCTGTTTCAGCTACGAGCAAAAAACGGAGCGCTATTGGTAGTCACTAATTGAAGTACCATTAAATGAAACCAATGATTTATCCTCTGTTGCGAAGGCTGCAAAAGGAAGGCGACTAAGAACGAATGACTGTTAGTCTCCCTGCTTTGTGCACCTAAGAGCATCTCCTAGAGTGATAGTAAAAATGGAGCCCTGTATTTCATTATAGGTACTTCATAAAATGTTTTAGGACCTAAAAAAATATATCAACTCCAATAATCAGCCCTAAAACATATATATATATATATATTCATTTAATTAAACTAACATGTCCATTTATTGCTCATAAAACATAGTGAAACCAAATATAGAGCTTACCATTTGAGTTGCCATGTTTAGCAACTTCTCTCATGGCCCCAAACTTTTTTAGGGTCTTTTTGTTAAGATTGGATCAATTGTTGGAGGTGTTTTCTTTTTAAAAAAAATATAGAGATAGCAACTCGTAAAGGGTTTTTCTTGAAGATGCTCTAACAAAGGTCAAACATGGGAAGTGCGAGTAAAATACAATCTTATCTTTAAGAGTCTTTGTAGCTTGTACTTCAAGGGATAGAACGGGAATAAGCCCCTAGGATATATAATGTTAATGACTCAGGATCCGTTGATAACTTAAGTTTAATCAGAATGCAAAAATTTCTCCACGGATCCTCGTCTCTTCTCACTACTAGGGAACGGGCCTTATATCCTGACACATCAGTCCCGGTTATTTACAAATCCGGACTAATAGTGGCATCAGTCCCGGTTCATGACTATTGGGCCAAAAGCACGATTTTTTGTCCACATTAGTCCCGGTTCGTGTCACGAACCGGGATAGAAGAGTGCTTTGGTAGACGGGTACATGCCAGCTGGCACGGGCACACATTAGTCCCGGTTTGTAATAGGAACCCAGATTGAAGGTAAGCTTTAGTCAACACGAACCGGGACTAAAGCCTCGTTCCAGCATACTTCAAAAGGAATGTGTATCCTATTCTAGTAAATATGCGTGGCTGGGTGGGTTGGTTAGAAGGGTGAGTGAGGAGTTCTGTGTTGGTAGGAGATTCCAGATTCGAGTCTTTGGTTTGCCATATTTTAACCCGGAAACCAGGATTAAAGGCATGTGACCTTCATTCCGCCCTTGGAGTGGTGTCTCTCCACAAATTTGCTGCTCACTTGACCATGAGGTTTTCCGCCCTTGGTGTGGTGTCACTCCACAAATTCGCTGCCCGGATCGCCCCAACGGTAGTTATGATAGACCACGAGGTTTTCCGCCCTTGGTGTGGTGTCAATCCACAAATTCGCTGTCCAGATCGTCCAATGGTAGTTATGATAGAAAAAGCTGCAACAATTAATTTTTTAGATGATTGTTCAACCAATGTTTGAATTTAAATCTGCTGAAATCTCTGAGATTTCTTTGTTAAGTTTGGTTATCGCAAAATTTCAGATAAAACATTAATTTAAATTCAAATGCGCCTTTTTTTTGAAAAAAATGACATATTTTTTACAGCACCTAGTCGATATATGTGCCGCGATGCGGTTTTTCTAATGCGCTATACATTAGACGCTCTGGGGTACACATAAGTGCACGCAGCGCGGTGGCATTGTCATGCATACACTACTGCGGATCGCCCTAGGCCAAGCGGCTTGTAAGGCCTGTGCAAGCGGTCAGGCAACCGCGACTGATGCCCGAGGGGCATCACAAGCGGCTCCCAGAGCCGCTAGTGATGCCCCTCTGCAAGCGGTTCGCAGGGCGATGGCGCGAGCGGGCTAGTTGGCCACGTGGGGTCTCTCTGCAAGCGGTTGGAGGCACGAACCGCTTGCAGAGAGGCATCTCCACAAGCGGTTCTAAAACCGCTTGCACAGACGTGCAATTCATTTTGGCGGCGGCGCAAATAGATATTTAAATATATATTTCGGCAGGGGATTTTTTTATTTGTCGTTTAAATTTAAATGCATATACGATGAGCATATAATTAGCGATCACACAAGCTTAAATATATTAGATAATACAAGTAATAATGTACACTTTATATGCACCGGCCTAGACACACATGCATGAAGTAATAATGAGGCAAATTTACAAAGTTTATAATTAATATACATTGTGCAAAATGGACCAAACAGTTCATTGTTTTCTTGCAGAACTCTTCTTGACGCTCTTTGACGACGTAGAAGTCGTCCCTAGTTCGTTCGTGTTGCGCTTGGCCTGTACGCAACGCCTGTACGTGCTCTGTACTGTACTGCCTCTGAACAGCGCGGTGCACTTTACTACCTACGAAAATCAATTTTTCAAATTTAGTTTTCCTGCTTTTTTGTATTCTACAATTTGCTTAATTCATTTTTGTGAATCTTAGAGTTTCGAAATTTTAAATTTTAAATTTTAATTTTCAAATTCGCAGCCTGAGTTCAAACAGAAATTTCGATATCTTCCAAAATCCCTTTAGTTTATTTTTAAATTTTAAATTCGTTGATATTCAATTTTAAAACTTTAAACCTCCTAAAACATGAATTTTACAAAGAATGGAAAGAGAGGGGATCGAGTGGGCCAAATTTGGTATAGCAACGTAAACAAATTCAGAAATTTACATGCTTTCCAAATGCATTCAAAATTTTATAGTAAGGGTCCATAAATGTATTTAAGCATGTTAATTTTGCGATATCAATTAGTAAATAATAGAAATAAAAACCTTTGAAATATAGAACTATAGTTTAAGAGCACGTATTCATGAAGATGTCCACAAAAAAATGTAACTATTTTTCAAACATTAAGAATTTACATATGATTGTATTATGAAATAATTCGTTGTTTTATTTTATTGCAACTTTCATGGCCACTTAAAAATTCCAGGAAAAAAAGCTTTGCAAAAGACACCGTACTATCATGATAATGACCTATAAAAAAATTTCAAAATCAGCAACTAATTTTTTCAAAAAAGTGGGAACAACAAACAAAAGATGTAGTGCACGCCTATACGCTACGCGGACTGTACTACATGCTCGCCTCTTAAAAATTCAAAATTTAACGAACTTTGGAAATTATAAACCTTCCTACATATTTTGTACATTAGAATTTGTTACATTCACTTTTAGTTGTTATGAATTTCCAAAATTCAATTTTTCAAATATAGTTTTCCTGGTTTTTTGCATTCTATAATTTGCTTAGTTCATTTTTGTGAATCTTAGAGTTTTTGAATTTCTTTATTTTTATTTCCAAATTCCCAACCCAAATTCAATCGAAAATCCCAGTATCTTTTAAAACCCCTTTAATTTGTTTCTAAATTTTAAATTCGTTGATATTCAATTTTAAAATTTTAAACCCCCTAAAACATGAATCTTACAAAGAATGGAGAGAGAGGGGATCAAGTGGGGGAAATTTGGTGTAGCAATGTAGACAAATTCATAAATTTACGTGTTTTTCAAATGCAATCAAAAATTTATACTAAGGGTCCATAAATGTACTTAAGCATTACAAATGTTAATTTTTGCTATATCAATTAGTAAATAATAGAAATAAAAAACCTTAAAAATATACAGCAATAGTTTGAGAGCACGTATTCATGAAGATGTCTCCACAAAAAAATTAACTATTTTCCGAACATTCAGAATTTACAAAATGATTGTGTTACGAAGTAATTTATTATTTTCTTTTATTGCAACTTTCATGGCCACTTCAAAAATTCTGTGAAAAAAAGCTTCGCAAAAGGCACCGTAATATCATGATAATGAGTTGTAAATAAATTTCGACATCAGTAAGTACTTTTTTACAAAAAGCGGGAACAACAAATAAAAGATGTAATGTTTTTTTAAGTTTATTTTGTCATACATTTTTATTTACTCAGATATAAGAGGGTTTGTAGTGGCGCGCCGCGGGCGTGCTAACCCTCCTAGTGTGAACTAATGTGTGAGATTAATTGTTGGGGGATTGGGCATGCTTGTGTGTACCGTTGCGGAATAGACCTTGTTTGGTTCTATGTGGAAAAAAAAAATCTGAATTAAAATATATGTGTTTTTTTATGGCTAGGGAGAAAATTGTAGAACCATTCAAATTGAATCTTGATTATGCATGAATCTAAAAGAAAAAAAATGCATAATTATAAATAATCAATGCAATATTGTGGAGTGAATATAACAGCAGCACATCAATTTTGGAGAACAAGCAAATTGTAACTCTCACTTCCATTGTTATTTCATACTCTTTCTTTGCAGTACATCAACCCACACATTAATGACAGGTCACAACAGACAATAATGACGGATAAACCAACCGTCACTCTAGACAAGTTACTGATGAGTCAATATTAGTGATGGGTGTTAACCCGTCACTAATTAGACAAATACGTGATGAGTCTGTATACAACCCGTCACTTATCTTCGCCTCCCAAAGGCCCCTGTAGGTTCCTCATGTTGCCTATAAGTGACGGGTAATAGGTAAGCCATCACCCATGATAACAACATATGTGGCGGGTGAATATTCTACCCGTCACCCGTGTTAATAAGACAAGCGACGGTTTTTAGTATGGTACGTCACATATCATGTCCTACCGGAGGACCTCAAAGGTTTCTAATGGCGCATACAAGTGACGGATAAAATGTTTACCGGTCACTATTTTTTTATGATAGTGTTGAGACCCATGTGGAGGGTACCCCGGTTTGATGATTGATGAATATATGTGACAAGATGAAATTTGAAGTGTTTTAAAAAATGTTAAATGGTGCAATTGTGAAAATTGCCGAGTAATTGGAACCGGACCATTGTGCTGAGCTTGGGCTAGGTAATAGTTTTGATCGGACGTGGTCCGGTGGAATTTGTTAAGCTGACATGTGGTGTGTTAGGGCTTACTTATTGTTGATGTTGGTAAATTTGTGATGGACTAACCTTGCAGATGAGGTAAGGTGTGTTGGTTTCGTGTGTGTTCACCTTAGTGATGCAGGTATCGGCGGGTAGAGCTGAAAATTTCAAAAATAGAGAGGGTGAGTAGGGTGTGTAAGGGTGGCACCTAGAGTGCTTGTGACCACATGGAGTGTGTTTTGTAATCCCCAACTTCTATGCAATGAAACCTCTTATTTTCATGAACATCTTGTGTTGATTTGCTCCAAGTTCTTCTTACTTTTATTTTTCCTTTTTGGAGCTCTTACTTGGAGATGAGTCTTGTTGATTTATTGATGGTTCTTGATGGCCTATGATGCCTTGATGTTGTTAATATGATTTCCCACATTCTTTGCAACCATAGGAGAGGCAAGAGATCTAGTTATTGACTTGTTGCAAATATGTTCAGAAACATTAATCCACGCAGCAGTTAGTGTTTGATTTTTAGAAAACTCTAGAAAAATCATTTTTGCCTGATTCCACGTGGAGAAGTTCCGTGACTTATATATCTATCAACACAAAAATTTTCAAGTCATGGAGATTCTTGGTTTGGGTGAAGTGGGGTGAAAACCAAGTCCCAAATTTTCTGGACGAGATTTCTGGCACGCTGTGGTTTTTGAATGTTCCTGATTTTTGTGCAAGGATTCTTGAGGAGATTTTTGGTGGAGTGGTTCATGACTCATGTTTTCATAGGGAGAAAAATTTCCATTGAAAGCCACCATCTCTCTGGTCCAACTCAGAACAAATTCTGACGAATCTGCTTTTGCTTTTCAAAAAGTGGCTTTGATCATTTGGCTTGGTCTTCTTTCCTAAAGAAAGATTTAAATTGATTCCTCTCTTTTGGACACTTGACAATCAGGATTGTGAATGACAAAATTCTCACATATTTCATGATTCTTAGTCATGCTTGCTATGGGTACACATAATTGTCAAGTTGTTTTGGTTTTGGTGAAAACGGTAGAGTCAAAAATTTGTGGCGTCTATTCACTCCCCTCTAGTCGCCTAGCTCGGGTCTTCAGATAGTGACGGGTTTTAGTTCGACTCACCACTAGTGTTCTGTGCACCAGGGCATGCAGTACATTCTGCATTCTTCTGTAAATCCACAAACTTGTACACGACATAATACATTCACAATTTTAAAAATCTTTATTTGCTTCAACAAAACACACATTACACATTTACAAGTTATAAACATAAAATACACATTCACAAGTTATAAACTCATGTACAAATATTCCACAAGACGATGCCAAACAAGTTCTAACATCGTCCTAGCTAGGTTTAGTTGACGAAGTGAAACTCACCATTTGGGTTACTGACTTCGGACACCAAAAAATAGTTGATCCGCCATCGAATCATCGAGAGAACATTATTGTTGACGTGAAGACTCGCACAATCCAGAATGAACTATATCCAACCATTAACTTTGGAGAAATATGTCATTAACTTATACTAAAAATATAACTATATGTGTTGTACTTACTTCGGGAACACTGATCTTATTTTATTTGAGCACTATTTGGATCATTTTGTGCGCAAAAAAAAATCCGAAAGGGTTGGCCGGTGGTTGTTGGGTGCACTGTGGAATAAAAAATATTGTAACATATTGAGGTAAAAAAATGCAAGCCGTAAATGTATATTATTTTTTATTGCGTTAATTTACCTCAAATGATGTATTGTGTGTTAGTTTGCGGGATGACAGTTGGGACAATTCATCGACTTCTTCATTGTATTGAGCATGTGACCTGAAAGAAGATGGATCGATTAACTAGGCAATATTTCATTGTTTGAAAAGTTAAATATGCAAACAAAGTTAAGCAACATACGGGTCAAGGACTTCATTTATATAGCCGTAATCACGTTCTCCAAGTTTGACTTTTGGTCCCACTAGTCTTAATGAGTCTAGGTATCACACCGTGTTTCAGTTTTTAGAAATGATCAGAAGGATCTAATGGCCACTGAGATTGTGGGTGCCCATAAAGAAGTCACTTTTATAATTCCCAATTAGAACTTCTGTGACATACTCATTAGTGAATTGTGGATCCACCTTCATTGTCGTGCTTGGAATGAATTTGGGAACAAAAAATGCAACGGGCCACTTCCTTAATTGTGCTTCTTTCATCAAATGTCTACAGATAAGGAACTAGTTAGACTGAGGATATAGCGGTCTTACTGTTAACGAGTATCCAGTTTGAAGTGACTTACAATGTGAGGTATCGTAACAACGAGATGTCCATCCCATCAAGGTTGAAAAGGTCATATAAATCGTCAAAGCCCACTGATATATAACCATCACCTCTAGAAATTCTCTAACTAGCTCATCAACAGATGTCATCGGTTGGCCACACTTGTATTTTGTATTGGAGCTTGTTCAGTATGGATCAACGGACCGGGACTCATTCTTATTGGATCGCTTCGCCGACTGCTTACAAGAGCCCTTCTTCTTCCCCTCTCCTTTCATATTGTTCTTTTTGCTCGGTGGAGCGGGCGAAATGGATCTGCAAGATAGGTAGTAATTGATATTACATTTGTTGATACTGTAAGGAGTCATAGAAGACATATTACCTTGAGGAAGAGATGATGCTCCTTGATATTGTTCTTTTTGCTCGGTGGAGCGGGCAAAATGGATTTGAAAGAGAGTCAGTAATTAAATTTTTGACAAGAAACCGCTGGGAACCTCCACGTTGTGCAAAAACTCAATGAACTTCTTTTCCTTTTTGGAGAGGGTGATAGCTGATGCGGGTAGGTTTTTTAACCCTTTTCTTGTTTCATGTGCATGAAATTCTGGCATTATGCCCATTTCTTTAAGGCTAGCTCAAGCGTTCTCGTGATTCTTTCCTTTTCCCTTCATTCAGAGCAATGTACCTAGCAGACTCTCACATATATTCTTCTTCATTTGCATAGGGTCGGTAGAGTGGCAAACATCTAATATTTTCCAATACTCTAGCTCCCAGAGCATTGATTTCTTGTTCCACATTTCTCCCTGATGGTCAACATCCTTGGAGGACCGTTTTTGTTTTCCTAAGACAACACTGATATCCTTAACCTGATTGTAGACAAGTTCCCCCTCGACATTCCTTGGAGGTACCGATTTCTCCCTTGTGCCATCGAACTGACTGTTCATGTTTTGGAGCGGGTGCTTCTTGGGAAGAAAACGCCGATGACGCATGCGTACTGTTTTTTTTTACTTGTTCGATATCAAACTGCATGTGTCATCTAAGCAATGGTGGCAACCTTTAACTTTCCTTTTACTCTGGCCAAACAAATTACGATGTACTGGTAGATCATTGATGGTGACGAACAACATGGCGTGCAAGGTAAAGTACTCTTGCTTGTACTGATCTGAAAACTCAACGCCTTTAGACAAAGTTTCTTAAGATTATCGACCAAATGTCTGAGGTACAAGTCGATATCATTGCCAGGCTAATTCGGTCCTGATATCAAGATTGATAGCATCACGTATTTCCGCTTATTACACAATCAAGGAGGAATGTTGAGTATCAACAGTACAATAGGCAAAGTGATATGTGAGGTACTCATGCTACCGAATGGATTCATCCCATCTGTGCTCAAAACGAACATAATATTTCTCAATTCTTGAGCATACCAACCAAATGTGGAATGAATGGTACGCCACTCAGCGCAATCCGATGGGTGTCGTATCATTGTATCGTTCAGATATCCCTTATAATGCCAGCACATCAGAACGGCCTCCTCTTCATTAGGAAACAATCGCTTCAAACGGGGAATTACAGGAAAATACCACATGACCTTCCTAGGACCACCTCTACTCTTCTTCGTCCATCCCCATCACCACCGTCAATTCGACGCTTATTTCGATGGGTGTCACAAACCGAGTATTGATCCAGCTTAGCGTACTCTCCTCGAAATAGGATACAATCATTATTGCATGCATGTAATTTTTCTATTTCCAGCCCAAAAGAATAAATTATCTTTTTGCGTCATATACGCTCTTGGGTAGCGAGTTTCCTTCCGGTAGAATATCCCTTAGTAGATCCAATAATGTTTTAAAACTTTTGTCAATCCAACCAAGTGTTGCCTTCAACTATAAAAGCTTTAGGACACCAAATAGTAGAGTGTACATCTCCTTACAATTAGGATAAAGGGGTGTCTTCGAGTCTCGCATGAATTCTTGGAATTTAGCAAACTCACCATCATTATACTTGTCGACTGGTGACTTACTGGGGGTCACCTTCGGCAATGAATTTGTACGAGGGGGCGTTAGCAAGAACCAAACTAGATGGTAGCACAAGACTAGGTTTATACAGGTTCAGACCCTCAGCCGAGGTAATACCCTACTTCCTATGCTCTGGGATTATGATTGATCAAGATGCGGGATGCAAGATGATGACAGCTTATGCTCTATGATGTTGAGATGATTCTGCCTATGGCCTCTACCCCCTCCCTTTATATAGTGTAGGGGGAGATAGAGTTACAAGGTAGCACGTGATACACGTACCTAATTCTGTTATGCCGTTACATGTCATGCATGTGTTGATCTCCTAATTACATGGAGCTTGATCATATCCTCGGGAACTTCCTTGGAGCTCAAGGCACGTGTAACCCGAGTGGTCTCTATCCCTAATCAACCGACTTGGGTCGTCCCCATCTGCTCCCTTATGGGCCTTCTAGAGGATACCCGGGGCCCATGTAGTCCATAGTAGCCCCCGAGTGCTTTACGATCGAGTCAGATGTCCGGCCGACTGGTTTCACCAATATCTCCTGTAATCTGAAAAGAGATTGTAAAGAACTCAAGAAATCTCAAGTTTTTATGTTGAAGTAACGTCTGGATTGGTAGTACCAAACTCTAGCTTTTTTGGCCTATTAGACACGTCACCTCAACAAAAGAGTTCGGCTACTTGACATCCACCTTCGCATTACGAAAGTAGCAATTGACCCAACATGGGGCATGCCTTAAGCCACATAATTACAACCTTTGTCTTGCAACATGCTGTAAATTAAGCGTTTCAAAGTATATCAGCATCAGACGCCTAGCTTTAACTTGTAAGAACCAGCACTCGGCCCAACATGGGGCACATCTTTCAGCCGAGTGGTACCTGTCCCGACCGGAGAAGGGATCAGCCATTGGCCCCTAGGGGCGTACCGATTGGATACAATTTGGCCGAGAGGTATCTGTATTCGGGTAGCGGCATACAACTGGCGACCTTAGAAAAGGCATACCTTCGAAATTGTACCCAAATTTCACCAACACCCAGCCTCGAGCATACGAAGATGGCTAGTGACCCAGCATGGGGTATGCCATGAAATATTTTTAATTTTGGCGCTTCCGATCATATGCCCTTCAGGGTGTACCAAGGCCGAATTAGGCTCGATGTTAACACATTGCCACCATTAGCGGCGTGTTAAGAAAGCCTGTTAAGGGGATCGCCCTTTGCAGTTTTGACCCAAGCCCATTAAGGGGAAGGTGAAGCGTTTCCGCGCCCTTTTCACACACAGTCGGAGTGACACGCGCTTCCGTCGTGAAACGTATCTGCATCCACTTCCATTCCATCATCATGATGGTTTTACTGTATTCGCACTATAGGATAATCTGGATTTTCCGACGCTTATTTTTTGAGGCATATAGTATAAACGCCATAGAAAATAGTCTAAGCCGGCATATGGTGTTATCCAGGCATTTATTTCGATGGCACATGCATATGCCGGGTTATATTATACAAAGGCGATTGTAAACGCCATAATATATTGGTTTAGTAGGGCGCTTATAAACGCTGGCTCATGCGGAATACGACGACGTTTATCTATGCCGGGAAAATGCGTCTAGAGCAACTCCAGCAGCCACGCGAATTTACTGTAGCGACGGATTAATAACGCGGCACAGTGCTTTTACGTGAAATGGGACGGTCCAGCAGCCACGGGATTTGGAGATTAGCTTTCACAGAGGGCATCGACACACGCGATTTTTCCAGGGACTGCGGCCTTGCGCTATCGTCTTCTTCTCCTCTCTCCTCCCTCCCCCCAGCCATTCGCGCCGCACATCGGAGGAGCATGGGCAGCTGCTGGAACCGATGAAGGCGAGCGGCGCGGGGAGGCGGAGGCGACGGCGCGGTCTTCTGATAGCGAACCGTCGACGAACTCGTCGTCCGACCCCGGCGGCCACTGCCATGTGTTCAAGAGGTAAATTATTTTGACTTGTAGTGTTGATTTCGTTTTAGGTCTGTGTTTCCCCTTTGAGAAATCGGTCGATTTGAAAATTAGGGTTCGTGGCTGTTCTTGTCAATGCGACGATTGTGCTGGCGTCTGTGTTTGATTTTAGGTTACAAATCTTGCACATCCTCGACCCCTTCCCGTCGCACATCCTCGCCGCCGCCGCCGTCCTGCCTCCTAAAACCCTAGGTTTGGTGTCCTGGGGCATCGTCTCTCTCCCCAGATCCTGATTTGTTGTTGATTGCTTAGCTAAATATTTGAACAATTCGCTAGTTGAATGCATGACCATGTAAATGTTGTTGGCATAATAACGAAAACCAGCGTCTTAAATTTGTAATTAGCTAATAAAGTCACGTTCTGGATTCACATGTTGCTTGCAGCTCTGTATTGAAATCTGAAGCTTGTTAGTTAGTGATAAAGCATTTGTTAATTGTTCTTTTGCTTACTACTTTAGTTACAACTTGTCACCAAACTTGGCATGATGACATTCAGACAGATGAATCATGTAAATTGAATGATTGATCAAAGTAAAGGAACTCGCATAGTCACATTAAAACCAAATTCTTGTTTTTTTACTAGATGTCCTGATTTACCCTGCGACAGTTCTGTCGTATTTAACCCAAGAGGGGATTTATGTTCCCCATTTTGGTTATTGAGTTGACATAGTGTTCAAAGAACAGCGGCTCATTTTTCTGCATAGCTTCTAACCAGACGTGCTATCTCTGGGTCACTTCCAGTCCATAGGACCTCATCTGAATTAAGGAGTCCTCTACCATCCATGATCAACTTAGACTAGCTGTTGTCAATGAAAGAATAATTTTGATCCCCCTGGAAGCACCTTTATGCTGTATATTTTTTAAAGAAGTTATTAGCATGGTTGATTTGTGGCTGCAAAGATTGTAGTTAATGTTTTATTATCTGATTGGATATATGTCTGCAAAGATTGTAGTTAATGTTTTATTATCTGATTTTGTAATCCATGGCAGAAGGGAGCAGTCATATCACTAGGATTATCTAAAATTTATGGTGTTAACTCAAATTTATGCTGTGTTTGTGTTGCATTGCATCGCCATGCATCTTTAATCTCGCCATTTAAATGTGTCATGGTTGTACGAACCTCATACTTTGCATTGGGTTTAGATGGCCAGCAACGGGGAGGATTACAAAACCATATTGATGGCCCTCATCGACTCTGTGGAGAAGGTCGCTGTTGACGCTCGACAAGTGGCAGCGGCACGAACCACAAAGTTAGCATACCCTGACATTAAAATTATTGCTGACCGTTTGCAATCAATTGCTAACAAAGCCAAAGACGATGCACTGAAGCTCATAGGACCAATTCAGCACACCGAGTCGAGCAATGTTTTTGACGACAATGAAGTGCACATCAATCCTATTGACGAGGATCATGACTACGGTTGCCCATGCCTACACTGCATATGCGAGGATAATGGGATGGATTACGATAGTGATCAGTCTCGCGGTGTTTAGGACCTAGTAGTTATCAGTCTGCGATGAGATGTACTAGGCGGTTTGAGTTTCGAATATTATGTATGTTTGGCACTGCATGTAGATCACTAGTGAACTGCAAGTATGTTTAAGATCTGTATCACTGTATGTCTGTAAGACTCGTTTGTTAAGACTTGCCTATTTAAGACATGTTAAGACATGTTTGTTAAGACTTGTTGAAATATTGTCATTGCTGCCTATTTAAGATGTGTTAAGACCTGTTTGTTAAGACTTGTTCTAATATTGTTTTACTACCATGTGCTTGCTCTATGGTACTTCATACAGTACTGGTATGGTTCAAATTATGTTGCTCTGTCGTTTTGTTTCATCTTTTTTTTTCACAATGGTTAGAAAAAGGATGGCTGATGATGATACATTCAGATTGATGGGACTTAGCCCCTACGACCCACAAGACCGTGAGCAAACCCAAACTATTAACATGCCATGGTCACAGGGGGGCTACGCCAATCCCACTCCTTCAAGTGGCCGGCCACAAGGACATGGATTGGGAGGTGGCCCTTTCGAACTAGGTCCTTTCACATGTGGTCCATTTGGTTACTATAGTTCAGGTATGCCATTGACGCAACCCTATGGTAGTTCAGCTGCACCAAATCCTACGCCACAAGCTCCTATTGATGTGGATGCCGATGATGTGGAGGTCATCGATCGAGCGGACACTCGCAAGAGTAAGGGGTCCTCAAGGGGTGCAAAGAGGGGGCCTAATTGGAGTGAAGCTCAAGATGAGGCTCTAATATCTGTTTGGCTTAACACATCATATGATCCGGTTGTTGGTAACAACCAGACTGGGAAGACATTCTGGCAGAATGTCGCCAACCAATGGAAAGAACTAGACAAGGATAAACATTGGACGGCTAGAACTCCTCGTGGTTGTGAATCGCGCTGGAGCATTATCAATGCAGGAGTTAGCAAGTATGTTGGCTGCTATCGCAGAATCCAAGCTCTCAACCAAAGTGGCAAAACCGAGCAAGACAGGGTATTTTCCTACAACAATCTTTTCGTGCTTACAGTTTGACATGAAGATTTTATTGCATCTTGCATTTTGTAGGAGGCCAACGCGATGGAGATGTACAAGAAGGAGACTAGAGAAGATTTCAAGCTGCTCCATTGTTGGAAGCTTCTTCGCAATGAACCAAAGTGGCTGTCACATGTTGTACTGCTTCAACACTCGAAGCGACAAAAATCAGGAAGTGGCTCCATTGCAGCACCGTCTGAGCAAGCACCTATGGAGGATAGCGGCACACCTTCGTCTAGATCCAGGCCACCTGGTAGAAAGTAGTCGAAGTGCTCTTCCTTTTCAATTACTAACTCGTGCAGTGAATTTGCTGACGTTTGGGCTAGGGCTAAAAAGGAGAGCGATGCAAACTGGGATGCATACCTAGCCCGCATTGCTTCTTCGAGGGAGAAGGACAGCATCATCAAGGAGAAGAAACATGAGGAGGCATCGTACTACAATCGGCTTGCATATGAGGAGAGAATCATGGCGAAGAAATTAGATGACCTTCCGGAGGATGAGCGTGAGTATTACATGCTAAAGAAGCAAGAAATTATGCATGCCGTGCGTACGGGGAGTGGTCGAGGGCCATTTTTTGGTTGACGATAGCCGTTGTTTCATCCTGTGTACTTGTGTTGAACTATGGTAGTTGTTTGGTCGTGTGGACGTGTGTGAGGATACCGTACTGTTTGCTTGTGTTGAACTGCCAGTACGTTGCTTGTGTTGAACTATGTTTGGTTATGTTGAACTATGTTTAGTTATGTTGAACTATCGGTTCTTGTGTCATCGTATGTGATTGAACTATTATATTTTAGCCAAATCTTAAGTTGGTATCATGTGCCGTGCCATATTGTCATAGTGGCCGACCCGAGTGTGTGAATGATATTTTTGTTGAACCGAGCATAGCAATAATCGCCAACCTCCCTGTGATAGTAGTAAATGACAGCCGAATATAGTGGACCATCGGGATAGGTGTTCAGATTTAAGGATTGTAAATTTTAGTTCAAGCAGAGTTTATCGAAAGCACATGTATATTACATTGTACAATATGATACATTTTATTCATACGACTTACATCATGGAGGGATTACACAGGTACCTAACATAGTACGACAACATGTGCCTAAGCATGACCATGCCTTGCCCAAATGTGCTCCATAAGGTCTTCCTTGAGCTGAATGTGTGTAGGCCGGTCTCGAATTTGGATGTGCATTGCCATGTAGTTGTTAAGCAGTTGCGACCCACCCTGTTGTGGCCGAATGAGGTTACCCATTCCCTCAAAGTCTGGTTCATCCTCGTCGAGTCTTCCCTCATCTTCTATAATCATGTTGTGCATTATAATGCACGCACTCATCAAATAAGTGAGGGTCTCCTCGTCCCACATCCTCGCAGGCTCCCGAACTATGTGGAAACGTGCTTGTAGTTGCACGAAGGCCCTCTCGATGTCCTTCCTAGTTGCAGAAAACCGAGCATAGCAATAATCGAAAGCACATTTATATTACATGGTACGATATGATACATTTTATTCATACGACTTACATCATGGAGGGATTACATAGGTACCTAACATAGTACGACAACACGTGCCTAAGCATGACCATGCCTTGCCCAAATGTGTTCCATAAGGTCTTCCTTGAGCTGAATGTGTGTAGGCCGGTCTCGAATTTGGATGTGCATTGCCATGTAGTTGTTAAGCAGTTGCGACCCACCACGTTGTGGCCGAATGAGGTTACCCATTCCCTCAAAGTCTGGTTCATTTGGGTCGAGTCCTCCCTCATCTTCTATAATCATGTGTGTGCATTGTAATGCACGCACTCATCAAATAAGTGAGGGTCTCCTCGTTCCACATCCTTGCAGGCTCCCGAACTATGTGGAAACGTGCTTGTAGTTGCCCAAAGGCCCTCTCGATGTCCTTCCTAGTTGCAGAATGACGGTCGGTGTACAAAATGGTCTTGTTGGTCAACGACATCAAATGCGACTTCACGATGGTAGCCCACTCAGGGTAGATACCATCAGCGAGGTAGTAACCCATACAGTACTGGTGACCGTTGACGGTGAAATTAACTGCCGGAGCCTGTCCCATTGCAAGCCTATCAAAAAGAGGGGATCGGTGAAGAACATTAATGTGATTGTTAGAACCAGGCACCCCAAAAAAGGAGAGCCATATCCAGCCATCGTACGGCGCAACGGCCTCCAAAATGAGTGTTGGGCCGCCGGCATGGCCAGAGTACGACCCATGGTATGCGGTCGGACAATTCTTCCACCGCCAGTGCATACAATCAAGGCTACCCAACATCCCAGGGAACCCCTGACTCTCGCCAACTGCCAAAATACGTGCGGTATCGGCTGGTGTAGGGGCTTAAAGGTACTGAGGTCCAAACGCATGGACGATTGCCTTCACAAACTTCCTGGTGCTCTCCAAGACCGTGCTCTTAGCGATGCGAAGGTACTCATCTAGGCTATCGGCGGACCGTCCATATGCTAGCATACGGATGGCTGCAGTCATCTTCACAAGAGGATGGAGGCCCAGCCTCCTAGCATTGTTCCTTCTCTGCTCGAAGTAGTCGTCCGTCTCGAGCACACCGTTCGCGATGCGAAGAAATAGGCGGCGGCTCATTCGGAACCTACATACATTTCAAACCAATTAAACGATGTGGCGTGTAACGTTCTTATCGAAATAAACTGATGACATTGAGGTGGTTTGTACTTACCTTCTACGGAAAAAACCCTCGTGGTATATAGGATTATCGGAGAAATAATCCCTCATAAGGTTCTCATAACCCTCTTGCGGCCTCCGGTCGATAAATCGGCGACCAGGGACTGAGCCGCGATAACGGCGGCAGGACGACTCCTCGTTCTGCATATGCATGACCATGTCTAAAAAATGCATTACCTTTGATTTTCTGTGTGCTAGATGATGGTATGCAAGATCTTGAGGCAGCCCTGCATGAGTATGGCGTTTACGCTGATGCTGTTGGTGTCGTCTTTGAGCAGGATGAGTTGGACGACTCAAGAGACGATTACGATCATCATGCACAAGAAGAAGACATCAATCAGAACACAAATATCACATACACACAAAGGCAACAGATGTATGAAGCTTTGCTTGAGTCATGTAACCAAGGAAAGTTAAAAAAGAACAGCACAAGGATTGTTTCAGATTTGTTCAATGTCAGTATTTCAATAGTCCGACATGTGTGGAAAAGAGCAAAGCACTGTCGTGCTCAAGGGATTCCAGTTGATGTAAGATCAAGGAAGCCCAAGAATTGTGGCCGCAAAAAGATTCAAGTTGATCTTGCACAAGTTGCTGTTGTGCCATTGAATCAAAGAAGTGCAATGCGATCTCTAGCACAAGCTATAGGTGTAACGAAAAGCACTCTTCATAGGTGGTTTAAGCAAGGGAAGCTACGATGGCACTCCAACTCACTAAATCCAATGTTGAAGGAACCAAACAAAAAAGGAAAGGTTAAGGTGGTGTGTTTCAATGATAGATCAAAGCACAATCACCAAATGATCCCAAGTTCATTGGAATGGCAAACATTGTTCCATATCACCAAGTTTGTATTCCTTTTCGTTATATACTACTTAATGTTGTCTAATATCACCGACATATATATGGGTTTGAGCGACTCATGTGTGGCTGTAACTTGTCTGACAATGAGGCATATATATATGCAAGGTATTTAATCCGAAATCAAAATTGTTATTTGACTTATGAATTGCCATAAATGTGATTCACCAACGTATATTGGTCTACTTGTCGGTCATGCCCAAAGGTCTGATAGATTCATACCATTTATATATATACTTATAGATTCCTCATAAACAGTTTCCTCTACACATAAAATACTCTAAATAATAATAATAGATGGTATATGTTAGAACGGTATATGTGTATATCGATCCTATGCGGGCACAAATTAAGGCCTTGTTTTTTCACTTAAATTAAAATAAAAAATTATCTTTTTATTTTTTAAAAATCAAACGATATAGTGCTTTATAATTATCTTTATAAGTTTTTTAAATGATTATTTTTTGAGTTTCTATTTTTAAATTTTTAAAATTCTTTAAAACCTCTTTCCAGGGGTCATAATTTTTTTAGATTAAACTTTTTAGCTACCTTCAGCCGGAAAAAAAAAAGTTTAAATCCCTCAACAAGGAGATCAATGGAGCGTCCTCTAGCTAATGGTAGCGCCCGATGAAGCATCCCAATGTTGGTGATGGCGGAAGCAGAGCTAGCACATCCCCGTACCACCATGACCCTCCAAATCTTGTTTTATATATGTGTGTGCGCGCAAGAGAGAGTTGGCTAGTGTTATATATATTCTATGCATGTTTTTTCCTATCAAATTTGTTAGGCAAGCATGTTTGAATTGGGGTTCGACACGACAAAGTCATTTCAGCTCACTTCATCAACGTCAGGCGAAGTCTAAAGCCTCTTGTTGGGTCGGGGCCTAATCCGACAACACGACAAAATAACAAAACCGCACGGTCCACCCCTCCTCTAATCCTGTTCTTCGCCACTCCGATACGGTTATCTCCACCCGGCAGCGCCCTCTTGCCTCCATAATGGATCCGCCTTTCCACCTCTGCTCCCACTCAGCCTCCTGCAGCTCTCTCGCCATCGGATCCAACGTCCGTCTTTCACCACCCCCTCCTTCCTCACCGTCGGATCTTCTCCTCACGCCTCCCCCACCACTGCCTCTACCTCCTCCACCACCCGCGGCCAACAACGACATCGGCACATCGCCGCGTTGCCACTCTACCTACCCTGTCCACGGACCGCCTTCGACCGATCCCACAACTTTGGCGGTGCTGTCATCGCCTCGTTGTCCCCTACCCCCTATCCTGCACGATCCCCTACCACTACTAAGTTACCACATCCTCATCCTTCCTTTAAACTCAACAACAAGGGCACAGGAAATCCACCCCCGCACTTGAATTAGGGGAGAGGGATCGCCGCCGATACAGGACACGCGGGGAGGAAGAACGGCGAGCTCGAGGAACAGGTTCCTCGTTTTCCTCATTCATTGGAAAAAAGATGATCGGTTGCACAACATTTCTTTAGAAAAGAAGATCAAGACGTAAAAGGACTTGACTTTTGAAATATAATAAGCCACAAGGCATAAGCCCCTTTGAACACCGGCCCTGGTTAGTAACTTAGTACGGCTGATCTAGAAAAGTCTGAACTTCGAGAAAATGACTTCAAGTATTCAAGAAACAAAAATACTAATGAATAATAAGTTGTTTCAACGTTATAGGTGCTTCACACAGTTTTTTTAATACATTTAATAAGCATTTCATATGTGTTGTGTTTCATAAATATTTCACGTGCTGTTTTATGAGTGTTTCATGTGTTTTACACGATATTTTTCATGCTGTTTCATGTGAAACATATACCGTTGTAATTGGAAACCATCCGATAACAGCCCTCTTCAGAAAATAGCTTCAAGCCAAGTTAAAAATGCAGCTTTAGCTAAGGAGATCAATCATTCGAAATTAATTTCCCAGCCGCTGTCAATTACGAGTACTTGAATGCGTTGCAAGTCACATGTGGCGAGTCAGACAAATAAGAAACACCGGAGGCGTCCATGTGAATTAAAATTCCACAACTCTTTTGCATTGATAGTGTTAGGAGAACATGTACAGCAGCAGCAGCATCAACAACAAAGCCTTTATGAGAATATGTAACAAGTAAAAAAAAAGGTAAAGTACAAACATTAATATAATGCGAAAGTGACGTATAGTAATTAATTTCCCCGGGAAATAAAGCCGGTGAGTTCTTTTACCGAATAAATTTCAGACTACTGTACTTTCTAATGACAGAATAAACGTGAAAATGTACATTTTAGCCTTTTATTTTAGAAAACTATACATTTAGGACAAAAAAAAATACCAAGGAAGTAAGGAACAGCAGCCTTAATCAACATGGCCATACTGCGTACACGTGCTGCTTGCTGGCGGGTAATCTTCAGTTCCAATAATCAGAAACACAATTTGAATGTGTAACACAGTCCATATCCTTTCCATGTGTTAAGTATATTTTCAGTATGTGCAATTTGGTGAGTAAATTCCTGCAGCATGTCATATGACAGTGTACTGGCAGACTCCTATTGCATCAGTTTCACTCAGTCTTGGACTGTTTCAGTGAGGATTGGGGAAGATTATACAGAATCAGGCCCATCAGCAATACCACAGCACCTACGATGAAAGAAGCACTCAACTTTGCGCCTTGAGGGATGTAGGGCAGAGGAAGAGAGAGGATATAGATTGATATGGGCACTGTAATTGAAAAGGAAACATCAGCACAATTGAGGAGATACTCATCACGCCAAAAAAAAATAAAGAAGCAAATGCAGGAGGGGGAGGAGAGAGGGAGAAAAAAGACCTGCTAAAGTTGCTGTAAGTGAAGCAACCAGCGCTGATGACATCTTCACCAAATTAAGCAGTGAAATATTGAAAGCCATATTCACCAACATAAACAGCAATGGTAGAAATGGAGCTCCTCCACAATCTACAATAGCACATACACAACACAGGCATGAAGGTAAAAGAAATTAGATACATAAACAATATGAAAAGCCTACATAACCCATAGAAAAACACAAGCAAAACATAATATGGAAGGTATCGAGTCAATGTTTTCAAGTTGATTGGTTCAGAATTTAAATAGTTCCACACAAGCCACCCAAAAGGAGCCATAACTCGAGGCATTCAATCATAATGTCCAAATATTGCACTACAATCACTTCAGTGCATTGAGGTGCTTCACGATATGTAAATTTATGGGAAAATCTATTGCAGGGCATTGTAAAAAGTATCATTTTGCTAGGCACCATTACAAATTCGTCATTTTGATGTATGACATGATTTTGCCAGAAGATGCTTTCCAAATAAAATAATAATGTATCCGATTGTAGAGGAGCCTTTGGTTGAGAAAGGCTATATAGCCTAGAAAAATGGCAAAATACAGGAAAAAATTAGAAATATGCCTTGTAGATTATACTATCGTTTCTGTAAATTCTCTGTATTTATTTGCCATTTTTCTAGCCCACATCTCCTTGCTCAACTCAAAAGGCAAAATAGACATTTTACTATCACTTCTCTCTCCTCTACCACCGGATTCAGTATTTGTTGGAGAAACTGTCGTGTGGCAAAGGGTCAAATTAGAGTGTCATACAACAAATAGACAAATTTATAATGGTACAATGTCCTTCAGTCAATTTTTCCTACATTTACACATTGATGAAAACACTCAATTCTGGGCAAGAAGGATTACCAATTGGACTTTCCCCAACATTTAAGAAGCACTCGGTACCACCATTAAGGTAAGCCGGAAGCTCAGCAAACTTAATTCCCCTCAAATTAGAAAGAACTGGTAGAAGAAGAAAAACAAAAAGAGCCTGCAAGTAAAAAACAAAGAAAATATAATAACAATATAAATACAAGTCTGTGCATATGCTAATGCAGCTAAACAAAAAAAAAAGTTGAATTTATAAAATCACCTGAAATCCAGATCCAAATGAATTGACCACAAAGATGTCGGGCCTCTTCCCCTGCACAGATATTTGGTTATGTGATAATGTTTCTGAAATTTTGGACACAAAGTCATAACATTAAATTTGTAACGATGATGAAACCATGAGATTATTGGATAGCCTCATCCTCCTTGAAGAAAAAACCTCACTCAGGTCACACACACAAAAATAGACAGGAGTGCGAGAAGAACCTTAAGATATTTTGCTCCATAAATGAAAACAGACTCCTACAATACAAAAAATTATGTGCTTAAGAGAATTGTCTGAAAGTACAAAAGGAGTAACACGGGATAATCCAAGTGACTAAACCTTCAAAATAGATGCACCGGCTTGAAATGCTGATGAAGCAATCATCATTATGGGCCAAATTAACTTCACTCCAGATAGAAGCTGATCCTCGTTTTTTCCACTACATTAATTCAATAACAAAGTGTAGAGATGTAAATCGTAAGCCGTAGCTTGATAATATTGCAATTCATAGGCTTTTAGCAAAGCAGTGACCATGTTTATGAAAAAAAACAAGTGCGCGACTAGCAATATTTTCTCCAAGCAAATACGCTGTGCCACAAGTAAAACATACTAGCTTTTCAAAAGACATTACCTTGCAACAGCAAGAACAACACCAGAAGTTACAAGGAAGCAACCAATAATTTGCCTCATGGAGTAGGTTCTTCTCAAGAACAGGGCAGAGAAGATAAGCTGCCACACCAGGAAAGACTGCAGCACATAGTCAGAAGAATATTACTACGCAGCATTGCAGAGAGGTAGCAGGTTTCAACACTACTAATTGAATGAACTTGGTATCTTCAGGGCATCACAGGATCACCTAGCCATAGGCTGATTCTACAGAAATAGTGTTGCAGCAGTCATAAACAAAAAAAATTAAAGCACAGGACAAAATGGTTGAAGCGATGTTTAACGAAAGCCAACACAGAAGAACATCGTGCAATTGAAGAGAGATCAAAAACTATTTACAGATTAATGAGACACCCACATACCTGAGACAATATGGGAATAGCAGGCCCAGGCAACACAGCTGCAAATTTGGGAGGTTTCCACCAATTTAGCGTGCACAATCAGGACCTAGGCCAACCATACTCTACAAGAAATGTATTTCGAGAGCTACCTCCTGCTGACATGCCGGAGGCAACTCCGAGAGCCTCTAGCAGGCCGATGGCGGCAAACCGGCGCTTGGGCAGCGCCAGCATGTCCCGGGTGACCACCCCAGCGCGGTACCTCGCGTATAGTATGGAGAAGTACACGGCGACGTACCTGCCATGCTCGAATCACACGCAAGAAGTCGGAGCACAGAGTCAGCAACTCGTGAAGCACATTAAAGGCCCTGCGCATTTCGTCGAACACCACCGACGCACGCTCTTAAGGCTTACCCGAAGGTGGTGAGCTGCGCGAGGAAGAAGGGGTAGGCCTCGAGGGGCACGAGCGCGAGCTTGTAGAGAACGCGGTTGGCGACGGCCAGCGCCACCACGGCTGCCGACGCGGCCGCGATCGCCGGCGAGAAGCTCATCGTGCCGCGCGCGCGGAGAGCAAGAGCTCGCTAAGCCAGATGAGCCAGGGCTGGGCTAGGGCTAGCGCTAGCGCCTTAGAGGGGGATGGCCACTGGAATGAGCGACGGAATGCCGTGGGGAGGATGGTCGTGGTGACGGCGGTGGAGGGCGGCGCGGTTGTTGTGGTTGCCGTGGAAGTGCGGGATGCGGGATTCTCCACTTCTTCTCCCAGACTCCCATTGTTCGCGGGGTTTTGCGATTTGGCCCCTGGGTGAAACGGATTAACGGACCAATATCTTCTCGTTTTCGGATTCATAACTATTAAGAATAAATCCATTTTACATATCTTAGCTATCGACAAATTAAGTGTACTTAATCTCCCAAACTATAAAATGGTTTATTATTTCACATACCTCAACTATGAAAACCGAAGCAAACATTAACATATGATGGTTTTAAATGTGGTTTTGCCATTTATAATTTGAATAACCTCATTGTACACTTCTGAATTAATTTTTTTAAGCAACGATAAAAAGGATACCACAATTCAATCCACTTCTGAATTAATTTTAAAAAAATATGAATGAACCTTAAAACTGTAAAGAAAAAGTTTTGATTTAAAAATATCCATTTGTTTATGATTTTCTTTGATGTTTAGGAGGTCCATTGGACTTACTTTGAATTTTATTAATAATTTGAGGTCGTAGAATGGTATTTAAATTTATTAAAATAGCAAAACCACCTTTAAAACCACCATATATTGATGTTTGTTCTTATTCTGATGGTTGAGATAGACCTAATCAAAGGTCGGGCCGGGCCGGGCTTCGGGCTGGGCTTGCAAAAGCCCGGTCCCGCGGGACCAGGCCCGAGCCCGGCCTGGCCCGGTGCGTCGGGCTCAAAAACCGGGCCCGAGCTCGGGTCGGAGCCCAGCGACCTGGCCCAGCCACGGATTTAAACGCGAAAATCCCGGGCTCGGCCTGACGACCGGGCTCTGAATTGAGGCTCGAGCCTGGCCCGATGCACCGGTCGGGCTGGGCCAGGCTTTTTCGGGCCGGTTCGGGTCGGGTTGCCGAGTCGGGCTTCCCGTGATCAGGTCTAAGTTGAGGTATGTAAAATATACCATTTTATAGTTTAGAGTGTTAAGTGGACTTTGTTGATAGTTCAGTTATATAAAATAGACTTTTTTCTATCTATTATCAGACGTAGATTTAAACAAGGATAGTGTTAATAAATATGAATACGAACCAAATATGGACCGAATACGAATAAAAAATAGATTTGACCATATTTTATTGCTGTTAGGTAGTGACCTCACTAATTATCATGTATGACATGTAATGTACTAATATAATATAATACTTCCTCTATATCACCAAAGCTTGATGTCCCGGACATTGACATGGTCTTTGAAATGCAAGTCTAATCACTCATCACCATTGTGATTTATTTATAACATTAAAAACAAATATGATATTCTGGAAGTGTTTTTCAAGATGAAACTATGGTTTAGCTTGGTTGAGGCAAAATTTGTCATTTTTGTACATACCATACATTTTGTAATAATTTTTCGAGGGTATTTTCTGAAAAAAACTCAAAAAAATATTTTGGGGGTAACTTTTTGAAGGCCCTCAATTTTTTGCTCAGCCAAAACAAACTGCAAATCAAAGAGTGAGGGCCTGTATGTATGATTTTCACGTACCCAATTAGACGAGGACGCTCCGGCAAGTCGTGGTGGTACTCGGGTGAGTTAGAGGGGTATGGGAGGTGGTCCAGCAGGGCGGCGGTCTGATGGGGTGGCGGCAACAACTGCGGGCGGCGGCGGCCTGTAAAACCGAAAACTATGACACCACCTCCACATCGTAGAGCTCCTGCGGGAGAGGGAGAAGAGGAGATAGATAGAGGTCATGCTGGGTAGCAGCAACGACCATGATAGCTCGGGTAGAAGCTAGGACAACATCAGGAGGAGTCGATGAGGCATGGAGGCGGCGGGATGGGGAGCTCGGGGTCAGAGAGGCAGAGAGGAATTTGGGAGATTAGAAAGTTAGGGAGGAAAAAGAGGAAAGTTAGGAATTTGAATTTTGCTTCATTTTCTTAGCCTTCGTGCAGATTTAAGGTCGTTGTTGGGTTGTCCGACTCCGTCCACGTTTGGTCATTTTATTAGTCAATAAGAGACCTCTCCGGATGAGGAAGGAGAAGAGCCTCAACGCAGGATTCACTCTGAGCGGCGGTGACGGTGCACAGTTCATATCTCTTTGTTGGAGGATTATTCAAGTTGGAGTCGAAGAAAAGGGGAAGATCTGGGATGCGTTCTGGCAACCTCACATGCTAGCAGTCTCGACGATGACAACGACGGTATTCGGCAGCGCTTGGTTGAATTCATCTTTCTCAATTGTGTCCATGACTAGTATACAATCTTTCATGTCTATTATTAATATTGATCTTCAATTTCGTCTCCCTGTGAGGATGTGCCTGGAGGAGATGAAATTAACAGCGATGCAGATGGCTGTGATCTTTGGATTCGATGATGGCAGTAATCAAAGTGAAGTTAGATGCATAGTTTGTTTCTCAGTTAGCTAGGTCTTATAAACCTTTCATTGTTAATCTGGGTGTTGGTCATGGATCTTTCTGTTATAGGGTTTTGATGTGAATGAATCTTATCCTTTTCTTTAAAAAAACTATTGCGTAACTTCAGATGCTTGGACAAATTGACTCTAGTAAATGAAGATATAGATAAAAATAAAGATTACCGCTGCCATGTCTTGACTAGATATGGCAATATGTACCTGAAACCCACAACCAGATGGATTTTTACTCTATTAGGGTAGGATTTGAGCTAATTTATCTACCCATGGGTTTGCTAATAGGTCAAAACACAAACCCAGCTAGTACGGCGGGTACAGGTTTGGTCATGTGCTATCCAAACCCGTAAACCCATGGATAATGAAAACCCAGCCTAAATTTCGCCGTGTCTAGTAAATAGGCCCAACTCAGCTCAATCGGAACGCAAAGCGGCCGCATCTGTTTACGTATGGCAACGATAAGCAAATGAGGCCATAGCCCAGATCCACTGGCCCACATGAGGCCCAATGCAAAAGAAAATACAGGACAACGGTTGACGGATGTCTTGCCGCCGCTATGTCCGAATTATGGAATCGGTATCTGGTATGTTTTGAATTTGGATATGTGAATCTAATTTAGATATCATAAAAAGTTGTCAGATACGGATCGAATTCAGATATTCTCATGTTTAGATACGAATATTACTGTATGCCCACGACGTCCTTCGAGCTGCCGTCGTCGAAGTGGCACCATCCAATGGCAGGGTCGCCGGCGGCTCCGAAGCTGCCTTCTTTCCCTGGCCCCCTCACTCCAGCGGGGGCACCTGAAGCCAAAGATGGAGACGGCGACTGACGGTGCAGTCGTCGTGACATCGTGTGTGTCGTGGGGTGACGGCTTGTGGCCAGGTGGGGTGGCGGCATACAGGACTAAAGGGTGAAGGGGAAAAGGACTAAAATGTATAAAAAAGAGGTGAAAAGGACTAAAATGGATAAAACAATGACCAAAATGGCAAACAGGAAATCAATTTGCACGTCTGGTGTCATTCAGGTGAATGTCGACGAAAATAATGGCATACAGAGACAGACGTGCGAATTGAGTGGCATGGGGATAAATTTTTCGGAGCGAAGAAGGAACGAAGCTGCATGCTCGTGCCGTCGTGCGAACGAATGGAGGGCATGTGGGTGAGGGGTCAAATGCAAAAAAGCCAGCTCCCGTCCGATGTGCATGCAAGGATTGTTGGTAGAAGTTTGCAGGAGTGCATGGCTGAGTTGATTGCACAACAGTTGTTGCCTACATTTTCGGATCTCTTCTTTCGCATAAGTATAAAAGCAATGTTTCAAAATCGGTGAGTCGAGTCAAGTCGCATGGGTACCGACTTGTGCACTAGTCGTGACTAGGTGAGACTAGTTGTGACTAGTCGAGTGCTAATCGTTAACTATATTACCTTATTTTTTGTAATTTTACCATTCATTTTCGGTTGGAAAGACCTTTAATACATAGAGACAAAGAGGAGTTGTCTTTATTGGGCTTTCTTCAGCCAACTAGCACGACCTAATGGGCCAGCCCAACATTACCCCAACCCTAACATGCATCAGGCAGCCTCTCTCGCTCTCTTCCTCCCATATCCAGCCGCCTTCTTGGCTTCTTCACGTGCAGCAAGCATCAACTCTTCCAATCTCTCTCCTTTCAGGTCCAGCTGCTCTTCTCTTGCCTCTCTTTCTAGCGTTTCTTCGGCGGCGGGAGCAGTGGGAGAGCATAAAAAATGACTAGTCTCCCAATTTTGAAACAATTTATAAAAGTAAAAAAAAAAAGGAAGACAATGCTAGTTTCTTTCTTCTATCTTGATCCTTCCCACCCGTTAGGTTATGGAAGCATAGATGTACAAATCTTTTATACTTTAGAGCTAGATGTGCGTACAAACATGGATGATCTGATCTCACCATCTTCCACCTGATGATCATCATTCAGCAACAAGCAGTGCACAAAAGAATCTTGAAATCTAACATGCAATGTGCATGTGAAACATACGCCCCTAGTTAATTAACATGATTACTGTTAATCAACCAATGTGCTCTTAGCATCGCTCAACACAATAATTAGCTTGCGCCAAAGATGAATAGTTATGATCACATACAGTGATGCTCTTGCAGGTTGAGTAGAAGCAGAGCTAGCTCCAGCAGTGAAGCTTGCTTGGTGATGGCGACGTGGCATGCATCGGCGAGGTGGGTAGCTACTAGCTAGCTAGCACTTGTCGGCGTCCCGCCACTTGAGGTACTCGAGGGCGCCGAGGTAGTGGGCGTAGGCGCCGGCGACGACGAAGAGGTGGAAGAGCTGGTGGCTGTGGCCGACGAGGTCGAAGCGGCCGGGCGCCCAGCGCTCGGGAACGCGGGCGGCGTAGACGGCGGCGCCGAGGCCGTACATGGCGCCCATGAGCGCCTCGTAGCACGCCGACGAGACGGCCTCCCGGCGCGCGGCGCCGTAGAGCGCGAGCTTGTGGGCGATGGGGACGATGCCGGAGACGCCCATGCAGGAGAAGAGCACGGCGCGGAGCGGGCGCAGCGCCGGCGCCTGGAACGCCGGCACCAGCGAGGCCGCGGCGGCGGCGCCGCCCAGCGCCGTGATGGCGCCCATGTACAGCCGCCGCAGGCCGGGCTCGCAGAGGAAGGAGTAGTAGGCGAGCGGGTAGAAGGAGGTGACGATCAGCGCCGCGATGCCGGCGTAGTCTAGCCGCAGTGTCACGTACGCCGTCCGCTCCGAATGGCACAGCACCAGGTGGCACACGCTGCTCGTCAGCAGGCACACCATCGCGCCGCCCAGGTACGCGAACAACGGCCACCGCGTGATCGGCTCGCCGCCGCCGCCCTGCTCCTCCTGTACGCATATTGCATCAATGTTCTAGCTTGTCGGATTCAGTACAGTAACAGAGACAAACAAACTGTAGTAATCGGCGCTTTGTCAGAAGTAATCTCAACAGTGGTGAAATACAGTAGCTGATGATTAGAAACTGAGATGCCAGGTGATTTATGTGCGAGCTGTGTGATTTGTGAGGATTTAAAGTCATGTTCATGAATCACAAACAAACCAAACAGGATACTTACTAATGTGGTACAGTGCAAGAACCATTCAAGATTTCAGGGCGAATGAACAGTGGGTTTTGTGGTCCAGAATATGTACAAATCAGGGGAAGCATCTATAATTACTGTTGCCTGCAGCTCTGCTGTTCTGAATGGGGTTGCCAGAGAATGAGATCTGGGAAGCATGATATTAGTTTTTTTTGTTCCGTGAGATGACTCTCTTTGGCTATAAATGCGCATTTTAGGCCCTACGCGTCCCCAGATCGAAAATCGGACGGTTAAGATGAAGCCGAAATAGAAATTCAACGGGCTCTGTTTCTACAATGTTTTTTTTCTCAGCTTTATGGCAGAGTAGAGGACATGATCATCTCGAAAGCAATGTCAAATGCTGCGCCTCAATGCATGCACCATACGCTACATGGCAGAATTTGATTTTGCTAACCAAATTAGATCAAGGCTTGAACAACGAAAACAAGTGGTTGCCCATCACATCCAAAAGCATAGCTTGCAGCCTTGCACTACTCTCTGCCTCTCTGGCTGTTGCACATATCTTTCTACCAAAATCCAGACTCAATCATAAAACCCAGCTGGTTCAGCCAGCTTGATATATATCTAATCAATCTGTTGGGAAGAAACCATAACTATCCTTGTCTCCAAAACCAACTTTTGGGGGAGACATTATGGCTGGCACAAAAACAAGAAAAAGGCAACCAAAAGTATAAATCAAACAAATTGGTTACTTGTTTGTACTGCTCTGAAGAAAAAAGTGAACCAGACAGACAGACAAGCAAGCATGTAAAAGCATAGCATGAATCAGGCTTGTCAGGACAAAGGAAAAGGACTTGGAAGCTGTAAATGCAGTGCAGATGCAGCCATGAGCTAGCCCTGCCATCACCATTCGTCACTCACCACCCCCCCCACATTAAAACGTTTCAACTAACACAAAGTTAATAGGAAGCCCACCTACCTGAGATCAGTACCCTGACAGGCACAATTAACTGGAACACACGAGCACATGACAATGACAAAGTTGCTCCCCTTAGCTACTGAAACTAATTAAGAAATGGAAGTATATATGCTAATGAAATATGTACCAACATAAACAAAGTAGAATGGCATGATACCTGAATGGCAGCATGGTGGTGATGAGAGAGTGAGGAGGAGGAGGAGCAGGAGGGTGTGTTGGGTGGACAGCTGGTCTGGATCTCCTCATCTTGAAACAAATCTGTAGCATCTGGAGGCTGCAGAAGGCAGGCTGCAACTGCCTCATGCCTCGGCATTCCTGTCATGTTGGCCATTGCCATCAGATCTCCCCAGTAGCACCTCATTGAGGCACTGCTCCTGCTGCTGCTGCTGCTGCTGCTGGTGGTGGTACTGCCAGCCCTTGGGATCACCATTGCTGTGAAGACTGTCAGGCAGAGGAACAGCAGGAACCCTAGCAAATGGCTGTGCAGAGATGAAAGATGAGAAGTTTAGATCCCGCGATTTCTTCAAGAAAAGATGAGTGGTCATGGGCATATATGGATAGGGGACTTACAACCAAACGTTGAGGGTTTCATTGTGGATGGAGAAGACGCTGAGGATTGTCTCCTTCATCGGCCACTCGCACCGGTAGTAGCCATGGATGAACTCGTTGTCCTTGAGCCACTCCGGCAGCGCGTCGTAGCCGACGAGCTCCCACCTCTTCTCCTCCTCCTCCTCCTTGTTCTTCTTCTTATCGCGATCAGCACCTCTGCATGTGCTGCAGCAGGAAGCAGCAGGAGGAGAAGCCATTGGTTCTTGCTCCAAGCTCGTAGACATCACCCTTCTCTCCAATTCCATGGTCTCAATTCTTGGATGCAGCCAGGGCCTTTTAGCCGCAGGCCTGCCTTGCGCGGTGAGCCGGCCTTTCTTGCACATGATCCCTTAGAGGCTAGAGCAGCAATGCGATCAGCTCCTCCACAAGACAAGGCATGAAGGCAATACGCAACACAAGCAAACGATGCTGGCGCCAATGGTGGTTAGCTGTGCATGTGCAAAAGGGAGAGAGATAGAGATACAGAGAGAGAGGGAAGGAAGGAGCTTGTGTATGTCTGGAGAAATGGACACCTCTTCTTCTATATATGCATCGATCTCCCTTCTCTCTCTCTCTATCTAGACCTCTCTCTCTCTCTCTCTCTGCTGCTTGTGCGATCGATCGATGCTCCCTTGTGCTTGGTGCCACGTTGCTCTAGGGGGCCAAACAAGAAGTGCAAAGCAATCGGGATCCCAGGGGCTAGCTGTACACTAATAATATTCTGAGCTGAAGCTGATATAACCATCCACGCAGATGCGAAGATTCCAATGGCTCGTGCCATAGTAGTTGCGGGTTGAGATGAGATGAGAGAGAGAGAGGGAGAGAGAGAGTAGTAGTAGTGTGGGTTGGATGAGAGATAAAGAGGGCTAGTGATTGACAATTTGACAGTGCTTTGGCCCATGTGTGTTTAAGGAGAGAACCAAAAATCTGTCCCATGTGTTCCTTCTTTTCTTTTCTTTTTTTCCGGTGCGTTCGGTACACATAATTAAAGAGTAACAGAAAACTGTGCAAGATTAGGGGGTACTAATTGCTTACATAATTTTGCATGCATGGGGTACTGGTGAACAGTACTGGCGATCGATGATTAATTTCTTTCAAGAAATCAAAGTCGATCGCTTAGATCGCCTCCTTTCTCGTTGTTAGTTCGTTGTTGGTGATGGAGTGCGATCTCTAAACTGTTGTCTAAGGGAAAGACACCATGTCGTGATGGAGATTTAAAATCTGCCAGGAAAGGCTAGCTAGCATTGAGGAACAAGAAACAATTAAACAGGTTTAGCATATGGCTAAGAGCCAAAACTTGCTTCTGCCTTTGGTGCCGTATGGAATATCTAGTGCCTACCTTATGTACAAAACCATTGTCATGTGCTTTCGTGTTGTTATTTTAGCAACCGGAAAATGGATTTTTTTTCCCCTCAAACTTTTTAAGGTGCGCATAAATTAATTTGCTTTATTCATTTTATTTAATTATGCGACTAAGCTATCTCTTACTTTTTTTTAGATAGTAGAAATAATTATTTTCACTGACGTAAGCATCCCAAAATCTCTTCATTGGATCGTAAGCAACCCAAGATCTCTCCGCATTCGACGTAAGCAACCCAAAACCTCTTACTTCTTAGGAAGAAAGATAGGCAAGGCCATATCAAACATATATATTTGGGTTAGTTACATATATATGTGCCATTATTAATGAACTCGATATTCCTCCTCGTGCAATTATAATTTTAAATTTATTGCAAACATATCATTTTCAGAGTTGACTAGTTAAACTAGACCAAATTGCTCTCATTTTTTTAAACTAGAACAAATTGCTCTCATCTTTTTCTTACTCCATCCCTTTCCTACTTCTTCCATGAGCTCTCAACGAGCCACCCATGACCTGTAGCCCCGCGCTGCCATCGTCATCTAGAACAACACCTTCGTTGCCCCTATCCCACATCACTATTACGGCCCTCCGTTCGCGCTGCCATCATCTCAAGTTGTCGTCGTCCTCCTGCCCACATCACAAGCACTCCCACTCGTGCCACCTCCGCCCTCTAGCCCGCACCTCCATGGTCTAGCTCGCCCTCGAACCCATCATCCTTGCCACTAGAGTCGAGGCAGAACAACACACCGGAGGAGCTTGTCAGAGTTGAGAAAGAAGGGAAAAGGATAGGGAGGGGGCAGAAGATGAGAGGAGGGCTTTTTTTTTTTGTAAATTTGAAGTGGATAGAGGGGTATAAAGCTAAAAAATGGCATATTTGTAATAAATTTGAAATTAATGGGAATATCGACTTTGTAAAGACTTTTGTGAAATAAAGGAACTTATTATTGGAATGGATCCTTACGTTTTGACTTAGTAGCCAGTGATCGTACGCGTACACTTTTGGTGTAATCAGGTTTAGTTGCATACATATCATTATAAAGTTGCAAAATTGCATTTGCGTTGCAAAAAATTGTCACTTATAATCAATGGCATGTATGCAACTCGCCTGTGTAATTAAGGTCAAATACCATAAAAGAGATCTTGATTATTGGGTTTGTCTCAAGGAGAAAACTGGGAGCGTTAGTTATTCCATAGATCAGAGTCAGGGCAACTCCAATGGTATCCAACTTAGAGTGAAATTAGCACCGTAGCAAACAAAATAGAAGAGAGAAAAATATTGATGAATAGTGCTAAGTCAATTGTAAGCTAAAAATGATTGGAGATTCTCTCACATAATTAATTTGTAATAAACTAACTGACATGTTCACACAAAAAGAACAATCAGAGATGTCAGTATATGCAGATCTGCAACACAAAATTTAAATGCAAAGCAACCAGAAAGAAAGGAAGGAAGAGAAACGCTATATAATACTAGCAGATGTGGCCTGCCAAAAGCCATAATTTTTTAAATTAATATTGGAGCTATTAAATCCCTGTGTTTTATTTGCTGACGGTTGTAATGTGCAGGTGCATAGGCTGTTTGGTGTTCAATATGTGGGGCAAACCTTCAGAAAAAAAAAAATTACGTTATTTTCTATACTTTGTTTTAGATGTAATTATGCTAGGCGCGGGTGATCCACTTGTCTGCACTGTCCACGTCGCCATATATATTGTGCAAAACAATATAAACAACTACCACCAAACATTGAATGAATATTCAATGTTAGAAACAAAATAGTTTTTTTTTCTATATATAAGAGTCTCCTCCATGACGATACATGGGGTACTGCCGCCCACCGATATAGCGATTGACAATTCTAAAAAGCTAAAACTAAATTGATGTGAAAGCTAAAATTTAACAAAAAGACGCTCTGTTTGATTCTTAAAAGATTTGAGATGCTATTTTAAGATTTTCAAGAAATGAAATTGAGTAATCAAAATGCTTGTCTTTTAGACAAGTGACAACTATATATAGCCTGAAATCAATTATGGCTCAAGCCAGATAGGCTTCCCCTAAATAGATCTATATGGGCATTAGCCAACTCTAAGCCCATGTCACCCAAGCTAGATGAGGCGACGATGTCCAACGGGCTTGATCATCTATGGTCCCACTAGGACACCTCACCTTGCTTCTAACTTCCCTTCATCGCTGCACACACATGCCTTCTTCCACGAACCTCTCATAGATATCACTGACAGCGAGAAACGTGAAGCCCATTGCCAAGTTGAGCCCTTGGGCTAGAAATTTAGCTCATAGCTTTCATGCTGCTCACAAACAACTCAGTTTTGGCTCAGTTCTTAGGCCAAACGGGACAATCCATCTGAACTCTCAAACCCTAGCATCTTTTCTAATTTTTGTGTCGCCTTCCCCACGGGCTCACAGCCTCACCCTTCCCTCTTCTCTCTCGACTCCCCGACGAACACGATTACCCTTCGCTAGTTCACACCCTTCATGTAGCCAAATCGTTACCTTTCCTCCTTTTGACCACCAAGCCCCTTTTTTCCTCTTTGAGCTTCAATTAAATCGTCGTTGCATCCACATGTATTCTAGCCGAACTGCTTTTACTTGCAACCTCTCGATCGATCATTGCCACCTTCCTCCACCTCTAAGCTCCAAGTGATCTCCTTCTCTCTCCTCTAGCCAGACCATGGCATCGTGTTTGCCTCCCATGGTGGGACGTCGTCGCCTCCCTCATCCAGGCTCTTGGTGACTAGCTCCAGCGACTTGGCGCCGCTTGTACCTTCCACGGTACGGTGTCATTGCCTCCCTTTCTCTAGGCTCCAAGTGATTAGATCCGATGACCTCTCTCCTTTGCTCATCCTTCAACCGGACAGCCATTAACTCCCACCTCCTGTCAAATCACCTTCGCCTTCCTCCTCTAGGTCGGACTGAACTTCTTCGCCTCTTCCCTACAATGGTGGAGATAGAGGGGACTGACTGGGTCGTCCCCCCCAAAAAAAGCAAAAGCCTTCCATGCACTCATTAATATTCTTCTTAAGCCTTAACAAACTAGACATCTTAACCACTAATTAGCTAGTCAAGTAATTATAGTGCATAACCATCCAACGCTACTAGTAATCAGTCTACAACTACTACTAAGAACATAACAATAGCCATCCACATCTCCCTCTCAATTGACTATAATTACAAAGGTTTGAAATTTGGTATAATCTCTCCAGTCACGCCTACAATGTTTATAAACTATACGATGAACAATTATACTTGTTATCTAGCTCTTGATCAATTTTTCTAACTTTTTTTTTGTCCCGCTTAACTAAACATGAGACTCAGTAAGACTAAAGAAATTTTTGCCACACTTTTCTAGACTAAAGAATTTTTTACCACACTTTTCTAAACCATTTACACATAGGATCCATCATAAGAAAGAAAAATCTTATCATAAAATGTGACTATATAAAATCAAACGTGCGTCCAATTCGGCCAATCTTATTAGGTAGGAGTAACACGGAGAATGGCAAACGGGGGATTTGATGATTTGTCACTCTCAATATTGGTTCTCGCTAAAATGCTACTCTGGTCCACTATCATACACACAGATAGTTCCACGTGTAATATGCACAGAGTGATATACTTAGCGAGAATCAATGTTAAGAGTGACAAATGGTCAATTTTTTCATGGCAATGGGCGAGTGTGCGTGGGACGGGAATGGGATCACGGCTCACGGGATCTCTCCATTCTTCCCCGCGCGAGAATATTCGTCGTCTCCTCTGCTCTTCGCCTCGCCCCTCTCCTCAATTCCTCATCTCCCATCGTCCCACGCAGCCGCCTCCGACCACCGCCCATTTCCAGATCTCAATTCCCAACGCCACCACGCGACGCGAGCACTGCCGAGATCGAGACCTCGTCGCCCGGAGCCCTAGATCACCATGGCGGCCTCACCGGCGGCGGGGACGGCGCTGGAGGACCTTCCGGAGGACGCGCTGCTGGCGATCCTCGCCCTCCTCGCGCCGCCCGCCGCCGCCGCCGCCTCCGCCTCCCGCCGCCTCGCCGCCGCCGCGTCCTCCCCGGCGCTCCCGCTCGCTCTCGCGCTCCGCCTCGGCCTCCCGCCCCCGCGCCCGCTCCCCCCGTCCCCCGCCGCCGCGCGCCGCCTCCTCCGCTCTCTCCACCGCCTTCGTCGCCTCCGCGGCCTCTGGCGCCGCCTCCCCTCCAACGCCCATCCCCCCTCCCTTGCGGCGTTCGAGTGGGCCCCGCGGGCCACGCTCGCCGCCTCCCTCCTCGCCCCCCACGGGCTCGCCGTCTCCAAGACCCCCTTCGTGACCCTCTCTATCGCGGAGTCCGGCCACACGGTGGCGACTCTCGGAGACGTGCCGGTCTGCGTCAACTTCGTCGGGGACAATCACATTGTGGTGGAGGCGTCGCCTGCGGCATCGGGGGAGGACGAGGAGGAGGGGATGGAGGAGGGCTCGCCACCGGAGGAGATGTACATGCATTTCGCGAACCAGAGGAGCCCTGGGGTGGGGAGGAGGAGGAGGGGGAGGCATGGGAGGAGGAGAGGGAGCTGGATGGAAGCCGAACACTTTGTGAGGATCCCGGACGCCGAGCCGACTGAGGCAAGGCCGCTGCAGGGCCTGTGGAAGGTGCTTCCTTTGCACACAAAGCTTGCTCCTTTGTTGTTGCCACAGCGTGCAGACACTGTTCTTTCCATTGAAATGGTTGATTGTTAATACTATCCTGGAATGCTCGTGGCGTGGCGGTAGCTATTGTTGCAGATTTACCTGGTCTTTACAGGTTGCTTATTGATTCCGGTGAAGGCGCATCTCCTGTTTCGGGGTATTTACCCATTTGGACACCATGGCACATTAAACCAGACTACTGAGTGCACCCTATTTTAGAATCTATAGTTTGAGATGATCTGAGTGCATTACAAGCAGAGCAGTTGATTTTTATGCTGCAATTGCATGCTGTCACTACCTCGGACTATCATACACATTGTGTGGATTTGGAATGGCAGTTTTTTTTGGGCTGAACTAGCACGGCATCATTATCTGTCCGATGTTGGTACTGAAAATTGGATGCATTAGTTAGTGTTTAAACCACAGGTGATTGGATGCTACCATCAAATTGTATGCCTGCTTGCCCATGGCACATTTTCATGGAGTTTGAGGTGTTTGCTCGAGTTGAAAATCTTCACGTACATATGGTCCATTGTTCGCCCCATTATATCTATGCTAACTTGCTTAGCATGCACTGGTTTGACATGTTTGAAGTTGTATGCTTTCTATGGCCAACTTACGTGGTTACGCCTAGGACTGTCAGTGTCATGGGTGGTAGTTTTGAGTTGGTTCTCATTGAGGTGAGCATGATACAGGTTAGGAGATGCCAGTTTCACTGGATTATATTATAGTCAAAAGGACAGAGAAGTTCCATCTAGTGCTGACAAAATACTGGGGTATTAATGACCACTTTATCACCAGTTCTAGGTCCTGGTCCTTTCTGCATATGCAGGGATTTTATCCTCAAAGCAAGCATGGATTGCTGGGTTTGTTTTGTTAATAAAATCTGGCAATTTGGCAAGTTCAACTTTCTGATATTAATCTTTTTATCAACCAATGATTTTATTGAAAGACCATTGTTAAAGTTGTGTGGAGTTGGTCATGCCTGTAACTGCATATTATGGGTGTGAAAAATAGTCATTACATAACCGTGATTATCGTGTTGAAATCTTGACATACGATAGCAGTTACTGTCGATCTATTCAACTTTTTCCATACTCTTTTGTTTGTGCGCCTTGAAGCTTGTTGGTGGTGACAAAATTGAGAAGACCTTCTCTTACCACTTTAAAGACTTTGGAAATATGGATCATGTGGCTATTCAGTAGTTTCTGCTTGCTAGAATGCGAGATTTCAGATAAGGTTGTACATATCTCTAAAGACCAATATTTTTTTCCCGATTCTATCTTATTGTCTTATGTGTAGCACTCTAGCTCACGAATGAATTTCCTAAACTGATTTTTTAATCTTCGATATTGGTATTCTTCAATATTGTCCACTAGTATTCAGGTATTGTCATCATCTTATCAGAGGGTACTTATTACATGGGGTTTACATCTTCATTTTTTTCAACTCACCAGTTGTTTACTTTATATAAATTGATCATTTACCATTCACACAGCATGATATTAACCATTCTTTTCTCCGAGTAGGGTATATCTGAGAATAGGACTTTGGAATTTTTCCTTGTCACCTATGATGACATTGGTGGATTAACTTGTCGACGAGTTAGTGAGACAGGGGGGCAACACTCTGGCTACTCCCCTGTCTTTTGGACTACAAATACAACATTTCTTGGACCACCATTCTCTGAAGAGGAGCTCAATCATTATTGTGGCCGTGAGCATATCCAAGGTGTGGCTTCCTGCCACGCAGGGGCCGATAACAGGGCTGTGTCTCGGATATTGTGCATCAACTCCAGTTATGACATTGTTGACCATCACCTGACAGCTCCCATTGGTGATATGAGGAATGTGGAGGGAAGGATTTGGCTGTATGAGGATGGAACCTTTGGGTTTGGATTTACTGGAAGTAATTCAATTATAAATCTGAGGCATGGCTCATTGAATGGTTGTATTCTTGATACTTGACACTAAATCTGGGTTTGCCTGGCGTGTAATTGTTGCTAGGAGACCATTGTACAATACTTGTTAGGAAAAATTCCTTAGTTGGAGTGAGGCTTGTTGCCTCCGATTGTTGTACTCTTAATGGCAATTCACTAAATGTGGGTCCATTCTGGGCTTCTGGCATGTGAGGTTGCTGGAATAATAATCATGTATAATGTACCAGATACCGCACCAAATGGTGATCCCTTCTGGCATGTACTTGTTGCTAGAATACCCTTGTACATTGCTATCGCTGAATTGAATTCCTATAATAAAATTGAAGTTGTACTGCTGTTCATTACTATTGCTGAATTGAATTCGTAATAAAACAGAAGTAGATCCTTCTGATAGGGGTTGATTATGTCCTTTTTTAGATGAACTCTATGTCCTTGCCGCAAACTTTATTATGTAATAATGATTAAAAGCACTTTTGTATGACTTTCTAATTTGTCATAAGCTCTGTCCAGAATTGATTGTCATACGAGTATAGGACTGTTCTCATGAAAATATTAGGCCTTCTGTTTAGTAAGCTAATCTGCGGTCATTTGGGTTATGTTTCTGGCATTCCCAGAACAGTAACTTGAGATTCTAATGGTAACAGCAGCACTACTAATTGTTCAGCTGTCTAGATTGACTCACCCACGTAACACTAGCAGGCTAACTTATTCTTGTTGGTAATCTTCTACTCTTGGGCCTGATGTAGTTCCAATAAAGTAGGTTTGATCATGGTAGTTGCATTCTGAAAAAAAAAAAACAAAACTTTGCAATCATTCGCGAGGTAGCTACTATCCTGCCAGATCTCTGCATTGCTCAGAGCTGTAACTTTGGATTCCATTCAGTCCTTAGGGTTGGGCATCATTGTTTGGTAATTTCACCCTCTTTTTATCCTATGGTAAAGAGCGATTTGCAGAAGCACCGGTAGGGCCGAGCATACCTATCCTAGCGGACAAAGATTACTATGGTAAAAGTGAAAAAGGAACTGCAAATGTATGTGCCGCAATCAACCCATAGGCAAGGCCAAAAATTAATCAGAAGCATCATATTTCAAAGGCAAGTAAGCAATGAAAATACCAGATCCTCTTGGGCTAATGGAAACACATGAACTTGAATACAAGGCTCGAAAGAAATCTGCGTAAGATCCCCTTTTACACATGGTTTGGTTAACCTGTACATACGAATTTACTTCTCGGCTAGGCTGGTTTTCATTCGGTGCATGTCAGCATGTAGCATACATACACGTATTCTCTGCTCCTGTTCATAGACCGCGCCAAATCAAAACATAGTACTTTCTATTGTGAAGTATGATATATCAACTTGTTTATTTGCCGTAGTTTAAATTGGAAATATATTTTAATGCATCATTTAACGTTGATTTTGGTTCAATTAAGATTGTTTCAATTTGGCCATAGTGTGAAAAAAATTATAATTATTGGCTATCGTGTGTCTACTTCACCTCTCTCTTTTCTTACAACTAAGCATAAAGAAGATTTATAGTAGGTCGAAGACCCCTCTTTGGAATTGCTTCTTTTTCTACGTCGGTAGGCATAAAAAGATCCATAGTAGGTCGTACATCCCACTCTGGAGGTCTAAAGCAAGTTAATCACAGGATGGTGTTACGGGCTAATGGCACGTTAAGTAACCATTTTTGTTAAGCATATGTTCTTTCCACACAACCTGTTTCATTAGCTTTCATGTAATGCTGCACCTGCATTTTACGGCATATATTTTATTCTGCTAATATTTTCTGTTGGCATACGTTGCATCCCTAGAAGTACTGTGTGATTCATTCTTTCTGGTAGTTCTTAGCTATGATTGTCCCAGAGCACACTTCATTTCGGTACTGCCTATATCTATTTACCAACCAAATATTTCCTTCAATATTCTTCCATTAATTGCCAAAATGAATGTGCGGTCCAATTAAGGGCCCTTACATTAATTTTCTATTGTACTCTGGTGTCCTCATTGCAAGCAAGCAAATGAAAATGGTTGATGGTAGGAAATTGTCATATTAGTTGGTGAATGGACAGCTAGCTGGGTTCCTGAGAATATCAGCAGCTGGGCAGTGACTTTCATGATTCATGATCACTTAGAAAATTAGTGCTTCTTTTGATCCTGCATTGCTTTTTTTTTTTTTTGAATGGCCTTGTATTACTCAGGCTGGCAACAGATTCCCGGCAGAGCAAATGTCTTGGTACTATCATAGAAGTGTTGAACATTAGAAGGCCCCTGTCTTATTTGCTGATTTGGACTCACTTCATGCATCCCATCTGTTCATGATCCCTTCTTCCACTATTTAAATTCAAAAACGATACAGAAAGAGGATAGATTGTACTGTGCCTCCATTGAACTCTGTATAATAATAAATACATTTGTTGTGTCACTTCAAGTGGTATGACAATTTTGAAGTCCTTTAGCTAATCAAACAAAAAGGACATACTTCTTTGAGTACTGTATCTGGTATTCATAATTGTCCAACACTCTGAACTGTCAGGATGGACTTGTTGGTTTGCTCTACACCCGCTAGAAATTCAAAAACGATACAGAAAGAGTATAGATTGTACTGTGCCTCCATTGAACTCTGTATAACAACAACAACAACAACAACAACAACAACAAGAAGGGGGAGGAGGAGGAGGAGGAGGACAATACATTTGTTGTGTCACTTCAAGTGGTATGACAATTTTGAAGTCCTTTAGCTAATCAAACAAAAAGGACATACTTCTTTGAGTACTGTATCTGGTATTCATAATTGTCCAACACTCTGAACTGTCAGGATGGACTTGTTGGTTTGCTCTACACCCGCTAGAAAGCTTTATTCTACCTTCATTGCTTAAAATTATATCCAACTGTACATCTTGTTGCATGGTCTATTTCAGTACTGATTAGTTAATTTGATTTAGTATGTACCGTTTCTTTTTGAGGTACCGGATATTCGGTGCTTTCTCCCTATTGTAAGTTCAGTTTCTTTGTTTTTTTTGAAAAAAAAGTCCAGTTCGTTCAAAATGTGGTTTTCTTTGGTTATTTATTCACTGGCTAAAGAACCTACACCTACAACTCCCTTGTTTACTTTAGTGGATAAATCAATGCAATTTTTGTGGTTGTAAATGAAGAGACATGTTGCGAGTATGATGATCAAATGGTTCAAACTGGGTAGAGAATCTGGACTCAAATATAACAAGGCTTACATGCAGATACAAAACAATAGCATCATTGTTCTCTGAATCTGAATGCACATGACCTCCATTTGGGGAAAAAAAACTGAAAAAGAAATGTGCCACGGAAAAATATAGTGCTCTGGAGCAAATGCAAGAAGATTCATTATTTATCTCTGAAAATGCTCAAGGATTAATACTCTGATTCTTCATCGTCCACTGACCCAGCCTCTTGTGATGTCTTCTCGAGATCGTTCTCAAGCTGGCTGAAATTTCCCTTCTCTTTGATCAGCTGAATATGGTGATGCTTGCAGTAGAGCTTCCCCTCGTGCGCAATGTAATTCGAAGGGCTAATGGTGCATCCTCCATGGCAGCACTTGAAGCAGCTCTTGTGGTACATGGTGTTATTGACAGTAACCTGCAGAATTGGTGGGTGCATCACAATCAGAATACTGTTATGCATGCAAATTCAAGAAGTATGACATGTCCATGTCGCCTTTCCTTATCTTTAAGCAAAATACATCAATAATTGAGGAGTGTCCAACTTGGAAATGCTTTCATAAATATAAATTGAATTTAGCTACAACTTGCCGATTTAAAGTAAACTACAGAAAGAAATAATTGAGGCAGTTAGTTAGAATACAAAATAGTACCCTCTCAATTGGATAGACTGTCTTGCCGCATCCAACACATTTCTCTCTGGTGCCAGCAAACGCGCTTGAGACTTTAATAGCATTCTGTCAAGAAACACAGACATGATAAGCATCACTCCATCACCAAATGTGGTAGTTGAAAAAGAACAAGATTTGGAAAATACAGACTGGATGATATGGAAAGGATGATACCAACAATAGGGTCAACCAAAATTTTGTCTATATCTTGCCTTCCATTTTGTCAAACGTCGTTTTTTTCAATTAAAGTAAAAGTTTTCTATATGCTCAGATCCAGATGATACACTTCAGGTTTTGAGTGGTTCTTTATCCCTCTTTGTGACCAGTGTGTACTGGCAATTCGGTATTGGACAAGCCTTCACACTCCACTAACATGCCTCTGTGAATGAGCTTGGTATCCATCCCCATTTGGATCCATGAAATTTTAAGGAGGCTATTTATGCATCCATGCCATCACTGTACGTCACTACGTCTAACTTTGGGATCAATCAACTTAGCAGAATCTGAAAATAATAGGACAAAAATGAAGCGGGAACTAAAAAATTCAGGCTATTCGGTACAGGATTAAGTTCTTAACACGCTGCAAACCTCATTCTCAACAACTCGAGGATATTCAATACAGAAATAAGTTTGTATTCACACATCGCGTACCTCGTTCTCAACATTTTTCTCTGGCTTGACAACCTTCGGGGTCCCTGGTACCATTACAGGTGAGGAGACAAGCCCGTCAGCCAGAATCAAGATCCAAGAACTTGCCACAAAAAAAATGTCTGAACCACTCTCTGCATTGCAAAAGGAGAGGAGTGGATGATGCACACCTTCGAAGCTCTTGTCCAAGCTGCCTGTCCTCTTGAAGAGCTGGTCGAAGTGAGGCCTGCAGTAGAGCACCCCCTCGAACGAGTTGTAGTTGGCGAGCTACAATGAGAGAGAGAGAGAGAGAGAGAGGGTCAGAAACCGCTATGGTTGTGTTGTTGGAGGAGGTGGCTCAGGGAAAGTAAAGGCGGGTTCTTGGCGAATCTGGAATCTGGCGGCGCACCTTGAGGGTGCCCTTGCAGTGGTGGCACCGGAAGCAGGCCTTGTGGTAGACCCGGTTGTCGGCGGTGAGCTTGTCGACGAGGTACACCGTCTTGTCGCAGGCCGTGCACTTGGTCGTCGTCCCCTGGAACGAGGTCGCCATTGCCGCCGCCACCCTCCCTCCGCACACAACCGCGCTCCGCTCCGCTAGAGAGAGACAAGAGAGAGAGAGGGAGACGACGCGCGTGGTATACTGATATGGTGGTGTGCCCGGGAGCCTCGAGCTGCCGGTGGCCGGCTATTATATGGGAATGGGCGTCGTGGCTGGTGGTGGTGGTGGTGGTGGTGCTGATCCTGCAACGAGGAGGAGCAGCAGGACGACAGCTCGGGAGGAGTCGGGAGATTGGCCGTGAGAGAGAAGAGAGAGAGCCAGAGACAGAGAGGGGCGTGGTGGTGGGGCCGGCCTGTCTGACATGACATGAACGGGGGAAAGAAGTGGCGGTGGTTGTGGAAAATTTGCTGACGGGCTAAGCAACGCGGCGCAGGGAAGTAAATCCTCCGTGGTAACTGTCACTGCACGTGGACCCAAAGGTTGATGGGTCGCACGTGAGACCCACATGTCCGTCACAGAACTACATGCTGCCGTAATATAGAGGATATATGGATTGGTGGCGCGAGACGCTAGCTGCCGTTAAGAGAAAGGGAATGGGAGATGAGATCATGAGAGGAGCGTCCTCCTCCGACCTCCGTCCATAATAAGTTTGCAGTTGTGTCATTAACAAATACTACCTCCGGTCACCAAAAAAAATGTCGCCGTTAACTTTTACACATAACTTTGACCATTCGTCTTATTCAAAAAATTTATGTAAATATCATTTATTTTGTTATGATTTAGTTTATTATTAAATATATTTTAAGTATAACTTATATTTTTATATATTTATAAAAATTTTTGAATAAGACGAATGGTTAAAGTTGTGTGCAAAAGTCAACGACGACTTTTTTTTGTGACCGGAGGGAGTAGGATCTATATGTCGGTGGCATAACTGCACACTGCTTCAACGGTAGAGGATATGTGTTTGACGGAGAGACCCTTGGTAATGTAGGGCAACGAAGAGAGTAGACGAGACTTGGGGCGTGTTTGGTTCGTGTCCCGCGTGCGCCGTGCCAATCGCGGGCAGCCGCCAATCGCGCGCACGCCGTCATGAGATTTGGTGAGTGCTGGCGAGCGAATCGGACGCCTTCGCCAACCCGCTCACTCGCGTATATTGTGCGAGATCGCGCCGTCACTCCCATGTCGGCGTGTGACGGCGCGCCTTTGGTTGGCGGTGAACCAAACGCTCGCCTAATCGCCGGACGCGCCGTCAATTGGCACGGTGAGCCGAGGCAACGAACCAAACACACCCTTAAAGAGGAGCATCCTCCTCAGTGGAAAAGTTCAAAGTTGTATCACGGATAACTAGGCTCCATATGTCAATGACACAACTACATGTTGCTCTAGCAGTAGAGGATTTGTGTTCAACAGAGACTCTCTGGTATTATATGTCAATGCCACCAATCATGATTGTGGCATTTTTTAAATCTAGTTTTAAACTTTTTTTTCTAGGGGTCTTTCAAGTCGGAGATTGAAGAAAAATCAAATTTTGGAAAGACAAATGGTTAACATATGAGATATCAATATCCATTGTATTTCAAAATGTTTGAAAAAAACATGATTCTGTAGTTAAAATTGTAAGTTCTTTTCTGTTAGGGTCTCTTTTTAGTGGATTCTAATGGGGTCAAAAGCTTACTGACCGGCAACATTTACTCGATCAGATGTCTCATGTTCAATTGGATCCATGTAGAGGTTTCTACCGATAGGACCTTAATTAAAAAGGCTTTTTTTACGGCCCAATCTTTGTATCAAAGTGTGAAAAGTAGTCGGATGCCTTATATGAACAAATTGTTATGGAGTTTGAAATTGTCCCTTAATATTAAAATTTTCATGTGCCATCTAACTAGAGGAATGATTAACAAAGGATAGCCTTGTTAAGAGAAATTGGGAAGGAAGAATGAAACATTTTTTCAGTAATAATGAATCTATTATTCATTTTCAATAGAAGTTAGCCAGAGCAGGTTGGCGTTTAGTCCAGTTTTTCTCTAAGTTCGAAAGCCTTGAACGATTATTTTCGATTAATAGGGGATAGGCTTTAGTGTGTTTATAATTGAAAAAATATGGTTGGTGCAACAACTTTATGTTAGACTATTTTATTTTGTCGAAATAATCCTTCAAGACCATAATGCTAGTGAAAGGTGGGAGACATCGACTTAAATAGTGGAGTGTGCCCCACCCACTATCTCATGTGGGAAAGACCACATGTGCTCTCGCTCGCCTCACCTCATCGGGTCGGGCTGGGCTCGGCCGCTCGGGCGTGGGTCAGGCAACGGGGTGTTGACTCACGACATCTGCGTGAATGATTCATCGAAAATGGGCTCTCATGGTTACGTAGGTGCAACCTCCTTTTGCAGTTCATTTTTACTCTCGGAGTTGGTACATGCCATTCCATACTCCGCGGATAATTTCTCGCAGCAGGTGGTTACTTTTTTTTGTCGTGTTTGAGAGACATGTGTCGTGGCTTCATGCATATCTAGATTATTCCTGTGTTGCTTGGTTAAGCCAGTTTTGCAGTGCGTCATGATTTGTTTCGTGATTAAGGCTTAGTTCTTTTCAGCTTAACAGCTTAACAGATTAATGACTTATCTACGTTTTAAAAAGACATATGTTTTAAATTTTTTTAGTCTGTTTTTTCACTGTTTTGAAGGTGAGTCCTAACGCTTTTAAAAGCAAGTCAAACGAAATGGATCCGAATCTCGAGACTATCTTGAGAAACGTTTGAAATTGGCTGTTCAGCCGTTGAGATCAGCTCAAAAGAACAGGTCCTAAAGTTAAGACTGAAAGTGCTCTCATCTTCAACACTAACGAGTCTCACTAACGAGTCTGTAATCGATTACAGTATACGTCTACGACCTAGGATCTGTATTAAATTTCTATCGTTTAAAAAACAAAGAAAATATAAACGCAAGTGGTTTAGATCGAAAAGAAAAAACAATCCACGCTGCAATGCAATCGCGTGAGTATCCTCACCGCAGCACCCCGGTTGATCCGTGCCTCGATCCGCTTCCTGATCTAATAATTGGGATATGATCCAGTAGGTTTCTGGAGCTTGAAGAAGAGAATGGAGCAGGGGCCGGGTGAAAAGTATGGTGCAGCTGACTGGGCGTGGAATTGCTTGCTAGCTAGCTAGCTTGTGATCTTGCTTGATTGACAAAAGTGATTGCTAGCTAAAGCTGAATGTGCTGTGCGATGTGCCTGCCTGATCTCCAGCCTTGTATATATGCTCTCATGGCCTTGCTTGCTTCTGGTGAAAGTGAAGGCAATTCATCTCTGCCGATTCCTTTCAGGTTGCTAGCTAGCTTCTTGTGAAACGAACCCCAAAAACCAGGCAGATTGATGATCTTCTCTGTTGCGCATGCAAGCATTGTTCCCTTTCAAGCATGCGCACAGTTGCACATGCATGCACAGCATGTTTCTTCAAACACTGGCATGGTTATTGGTTCAGGCAAATGATTAGCTCACCGTCCATGTTTTAGAACTGATCATGTGCGACTATATCCCCACGGCTCTGATATATCAGCAGCTGCGTGGTTTAGTTCTACGGTATAAGTGAATTGCCCTTCCTTTCCTATTAGTTATGTCTTTTGGATGAACTGATTAGGACATGCAGCTTAACATGGTATCAAAGCATAATCTCCTAAACCTAACCCTACCCTAATCCAGCCGCCGCCCCTCTCCACGCAACGCCGTCACCAACCATGGAGGACATCTCCTCTGGTCTCCCTCTCTCAACGGTGTCGAAGATGGTGACCTCGGACGCTCTGCACAATACCGCGGTGGCGATCTCTCCTACCTCTTCATGCATGATCCACGGGAGCACTTAATACAGTATCAAAGGCAGAGGTCTCGAGTTTGAGTCCTGACCGGTGCAATTAAATAAGTAGTCCACTCTATTCCACGTTTGAGGCCTGGGGGAGCCTCCACGTGCGGGGGAGTGTTGAAGTATAAGTGAATTGCCCTTCCTATCCCATCAGTTTAGACTTTTGGGTGAACTGCCTAGAACATGCAGCTTAATATTGAGGTTTTCATCTGTCCGAACCAATAATCATGGAGACATCGTCGTGGTTGTCTTTTTTCTTCTTAAAGGCATCATCATGGTTGCCATATCCCCTTTAAAGTCCCATCGGGTAAAAACTCTGCCCGTTGGGCGGACTACAGCTGTGTGTCCGACACCACTAGCTTGCTAAAGTCGTCGCTTTTCGGACTGTGTAGTCGGCCTTCAGTTAGAGTCTCGTTTAGCCGTCATACCATTGTTATTAGGGGTTGGTGGCCTTGGGTTGGTTAACAATGCTTCTCTGTTAACCGCCAATGTCACGGTGTTTTTGGGTGTGTTGTCGACTCTAGTCTGAGTTGACGAGCGCCATCTGCACTGCACTGCAATTATGCACTCATGCATTGGATAGGATTTTTCTCCGTATTTCACTCCTGCTCCATGAAAATGGATGACAGTTGTCCGGTCCCTTTTCAAATATATATATAAGACATATATATATATAATTAAATTTGAAAAGTCATCCTTGTAGATTAAAACTCAACACCGCCACCGAATCCTCTTGAGTTTCAACAAAGCTCGGTTGAAAGCCATTTTCTTCACTAGTAAAGCAAAACTACCCGTTCTCACCGATGATAACAGCGCGCCAGTTTTGGGCGTTCACCGAATATCCCTGGTAAAGACCACGCGAAACCTGCATCTCTTGCTTGCCAGAAGGACAAAATATGCGAGGAAAGTTTATTTTTCATTACTGGATCGCCTTTGTTCCTTAAGTAGTATCCCTATCTCACATCTGCGTGTCGGTAGCTAGGTTTCGATTCCTTAGGATGCTGGCAAGCGGCAGCTGGGGAAACAGATGTCCGGGGCCTGGAGAGGAGGAGGAGATCACCCAACCTATCTTCAGATCTTGACTCCTGATGGCAAACACTCAAACAGAACTAGCTTTCTTTTCTTCTTTTTGTTACTATGCTACCTGATGGCATATATGCATACATTACAGGCATGCATTGCACTAATGCACATACAGCCATCAAGAATCAGCAGCTGGTCCAGAAGACAAGGCCACCCCAGCAGACATGAAAAGATAAGCGAGCCTTCGTCAGCTCTTCGTCACCTCGCACAAATTTTACGAGTCGTGCGAGACCACGCTACGGTGATCAGAGAAGGTGAATGGGAGCAAAATTTCGTCGCTATGAAAATCGATAATGCTCCTCACCCAACACGCATTCATGTAATTAATCTAGGATATATAGTAATAAAACATACATATCGCAGCATGTTGGGTGGCATGCACATCTCTCTGTGGGGGCCAACTTGATTTCCAGTTTCGTCTCTCGTTTCCTCATCTTTGAGGTTACACCATGCATGAATGAGGTGATGGTGTGATATGCATGTTTGTCTCAGCTGTGATTGGTACGCTAATATTCTTCTAACTGTTGTGAGTACAGATGGTATTTGTCAGCTTCAATCACTCTTAGAGCAGTAGCATCGCCAGCAAATTCTTTAAAATACTATTACGGACAGTCTTAGTCTATAGCGATCCAGCGGAGTCTATCTCAGTCTCTATATTTAGAGACTCTCTATAGGATCTCTATATTTTTTCGAGGATGGAGACTTCACTGAAGATGATGGGAATAAGGAAACGAATAGTAATTTAGAGAAGGGATATAGAGAATGAAATATAGAGATTCTGCTGGCAATGCTATTAGGCCATATACCATGCAAATTGTTTGAGAGATGTTTAAATAAGAAACTGAATTAATTTGCCACGTAGGATTTACAGGTGTTTAGATAAAAGAGAAGATGATAAATTATCACTAATGGTTGGGCGGTTCTTACACCTATTCATTTCACCGGCTGCAATATCCAAACACCCAAGCTTTCTTATTTAGAGAAGATATTTTTCATTTAGCCGTTTAATTATATGACACTGGTTTTTTCTCATTAAACATCTAGTTACAAACATATATACAAGCAATCTGCAATTGTATATGGACCACATGGAGAGAAAAAAGATTTTTTAAAATAGAGGAGGGCTAAGAGGTTTATAATTAGAAAAAAAAAATTGGTTTGCTAATGTTATTAAAATATATGTGAAAGGCCTGGCTCTCCATTAAAATATAAATTCATTGTTGTCCCTGGGATGAGACTACTCATAGTTCACGAGCTGCTTAGGCTCAGTTTTTTTTTTTTGAAAAGGTTAGGCTCAGTTTGATCATCGCTCAGCTTGTGATTGGCTAACGAGCCAAGCCTAAACCCAATTCCTAACTCGGGTCATAGAACTGAGCCGAGCACAAGCTCGCTCATGGTTCGGTCAATCCTAGCAAAAGATTAAGGCCCTGTTCTTTTGAGTTGATCTGAACGGCTGAACGGCTGAAATGACTAAATTTGAGAGCTTCTCAATGTAGTCTCGAGATTTGAATTCATTTCGCTTGACTTGTTTATTAAAACTGTCGGGGATAAAATTACGGTCCATTGCCATGGCTCACTCTCTGACGGCCCATTCGAACAGCCTACTAGAGCCCAGCTCCCTAGAAGATTCTATCAGGCCCGTATGCATCCTGCCGAACAGCTTCATGACTGGCACGGTGCGTAACGGCCAAGGATTCCTGTTTGAGTCCGACTCGAACAAAGTTCTGCACGACTACGTGAAGACCCGGACGTTGGTTTTCCGGATTGGATTAGGAGTCGTGATCCCCAAGAATTGGAGTATACTTTATCTACCTCGGGATGTATTTGGCATGTACGAGTTCGTTACGTACTCGTTGTTAGCCCGGCCCGATTATCCCCCGGTAGGTCGGTTGTTCAAACACTATATAAACCGAGCCCCTACGGCGTGTAGAGGGCACGTCCAAGATCATCGGACGACACGAGATCATCGCATACTACTCTCTGTACACACATTACTCGCCGAGACTTGTTCATCTCGCCGGGTTCCACCTTGTACTCATATTCGATATATACAGAAAGGCTGGACGTAGGGCTATTATCTCTCCCGAGAGGCCTGAACCAGGATAAAAACCCTTGTCTCCCTGTTCGCTATTGTTCGTTGTTGTTCGGCGTGTCTCCTATCTCCTCCCTAAAGAACCTTGGTTGACTTGAAATCGTTATCTCAACCGTCGAAAAAAACGTTAGGACCCACTTTCAAAACAACGAAAAAACGGACTAAAAAAACTCAAAGCATATGCCTTTTTAAAACGTAGATAAGTTGTTAAGCTGTTAAGCCGTTAAACAAAAGAACTGTGCCTAACATTAGTCACACAAGCTCTCCTTATTTCATCCATGGCACCTTATTTTTCTAAGGAATAAGTCCACATTGCCTCCCTCAACTATTGAAAAAGTTCACTTTTCCTCCCTCTTTGTTAAATGGGTGAGATCTGGCCGTCCAATCTTGCATCGAACGGCCACAAATGAGTTGAGGGAGAAAAAATGAACTTCTACAATAGTTAAGGGCGGTAAATTGGACTTCTTCCTTTTTCTAACCCGCACACCCTTCTTTCTCTTTCTACCCTCTTTCATCTACAGCGAACGCGAATCATAAAGGGCCCGAATCAAAGAGGGCCTGCTCCGTGCCGGAGAGCAAAGAGCCTATCGGGCTGTGCCTCTCTCTTGACGCTCAGGCCTATACATTTGATGGGCCTGCTCTGTCCCGGCCCATATAGAAAGCATCGATTCGATGGACACGGCTTCGTCGTCCATCCAATGACAACACACGCCGGCCGGGAAGCTTCCCGCCAACGCCGCGCGCCCACGCGCCCACGCGGCGACGTACACGCTACACGCCCACCATTCACCTCATCGCACGCTTCACGCGTCTTCTTGACGACGGACGAGGAAGCTTGGAGCCGCGCTACAAGAGGCGGCAGCTTAGCGCACTCCCTCTCCAGCTGCGCGCGGCATATCTCATGATCCCATCCCTGCCTGCGTGCACCATGGCCGCCGGCGGCGCTAAAGAGCTCCGGCGAGCCGACAGCTCCACTCCGAGGTCGCCGCAGCTGGGGCCGAGGCCGGCGCTGTCCAGAAGCGACTCCGTGGTCAAGAAGAAGAAGGGCAGGAAGAGGGCCCGGCTCCGCGCCGGCCTCTCCGCCGTGCTGCGCGAGCTCAGGCTGGCGGCGCCTCCCAAGGCGAGGGGGAGTGGCTCCTGCGCGGACGCCGTCGAGCCCGCGGAACTCGGCGCCGGCGCAGTCATCGTTGGTGCTCCTTTCGGGAGGCCCATACATGGCGGATCTCGAACTGGAAGCGGCGGCGCCGGCGGCCGTTGCGCGAGCTGGGCGGCGCCGGCGGCGCTCGTGGTGGCCCTGGCGTGCGTGGTGGCGCTCGGCAAGGTGCCGGCCATCTGCTGCTGCACCTGCGCGGCGTGGTGGTGCGGCGGCCGCCATCGCCATTCGCCGGAGTAGTGCACAGCCACAAACTGGTGCTGGTAGTGGTAGTCGCTGTAGCAGTGTGCCATGTGCTGGTCGTGGTCGGCACGGCGCGAGTGAATTATGTATGATGCTTCCAATTTTCAGTAAGTTAGGTTTTGTACGCTGAAATCTCGTTAATTACTAAAAGTTACCTAGTGCCCACCGCTACATGCGTGATGCGTTCCAGCTAAAGGAGAGTATGGGGCTGTTTGGACGATAGAAATTATAGGGCATCGCAGCATCGGGTCACGGTGGCATCTGAAGAGAGAGGGGGATAGAGCGACTGAGCGGGAGTGCAAGGAGATAGAGAGAGAGGAGGAGAAAGATAGGCATAGCCAGGGATTTACATTTCGGTAGAAGAAAAATTTCGATCCCCAGAGAAATATTTGAAATTTCGGTGGAAATAAAGAGAGGAGGAGAAAGATAGGCATAGTCAGGGATTTAAATTTCGGTAGAAGAAAATTTTCGATCCCCAGAGAAATATCCGAAATTTTGGCGGAATAAAAATACAGAATTTGAATTTTTCAAAAAAATGCTAAACCTAGGATTTGAACTATGGATCTCAAGCTTGTTTAAGGAAGATTGTTTAAGGAAGAACTACCCACTAGGCTACAAAACTAGTTGTTAAAGAGTTAAGTTATGCCTTCTTTTTATGTATAAGGATTAAATTTTTTGAATTCAAAAATTTCGTTTTCATTTCGGTCGACGTCGAAATATCCGAAATTTCCCCAAAATTTCGTCGAAAGAAAAAAATCACTGGGCATAGCACCGGGTGCCATAGAGGCTTGTCGCTTGTGTGACATCGGTGCCATCAAATTTTCTTCCTTGTTTGGATGGCAACTATGGGTCGTCGTGCCGACACGAGGGCACGAATGCGCGCCTTCAAAACACATTTGATTTCAGCACCCTCGAGTACCACCGCGTGCTGCACAAAAAATGGTCGAAACCCTTGCATTGTCATCGCCATGCCATTCAAACCACCAATGATTGCAAACCAAAGGACCCTATGAGATGAGAGTTGTTATGTATTCTCTCCTCTACCTTTAAAAATAGTATTTCCTTTGTAGCTTCTCTAGCTTTTGGGCTTCGCGTTTTTTAAAAAATTCAAAACTATTTTTAAAAATAATTTTAAAATCTTCAAACCCTATTCCCTATGTCAATAGTTCACAATTTTTTAAAAAATTATAATCTATTCTTACTTTCACTGAAAAAGAACAATGCCTTGTAGAGGGCGACGAGTGAGAAGAGAGGTAGTTCATGGGAGAGTGATGAGTGGGAGAGGAGGCAATGGAGAGAGGAGGGAGAGGGTGCAGAGGGAAAAGAGATTGGTGGATGTTTAATTTAAGACTTTGCCTTTTTATTTAGTGGTGTAATACTATAGTGAGATAATTGTGGGGGTTTTTTTAGTGTGGTGTGTCACAATGATTATATTTTCTAGATTGGTACGTTTTCAAGGTGGTGGAGTGCTACGTCCATGAGCAGTTTTTATTCAAAACAACTATGATAAAATACTACTCCATCCGGTCACAAAAAGAAGTCGTCGTTGATTTAGTTATTCAAAACAACTATGATAAATTTTTGAATAAGACAAATGGTCAAGGGCGTGTCCAAAAGTTAACGACTTCTTTTTGTGACCGAAGGTAGTAAAATTTAAGAACTTACATTGAAGAATATGTCTTTCGCGATCCTCGGAGTCCGAAGATAAAGGCTGTTTGATTTGATTACGTAGCAAGATGCTTTATTATCTTGCTTAGTATCGTGAGCAACATGACACATCTCTGTCTATTGTGCCTGCAAGATGTTATGGAAATGTCATTTCTTGGCGATGACTCATGAAGCTCAAGATTCCATCTCTAACAATATAACTTTCGATCGTCTTAACCGTTAGCAAAGATCGTCTTTTATTTTATTTATTTTATATTTTTTAATGTATTTGAATTGTCTTCCTTTTTTGTGACGCAAGCAAAACCACCCGCCGGCGTCCCGCCGACAGTGGGCCCCACCTCGGGTTGTCCTCCTCCCCCTCCTTTTCCTTAATCCTTCCTTTCTGCCGAGTCGGTGGTCGCGCAGTCGCGCTGACCTGATGCGTGCGTCCATTCCACATTTCCACCGGAGCAGCCGTAGATAGATCATACGTAGTAGATTCGTATATCCCAAAACGCAAAAAAAAAAGGAGAGAGAAAATCCAAGCAGCCGGACCGAGCCCGAGGCGCGGGCGGAGCAAGGAGCCAAGGAAGAAGAAGAGCAGGAGAGGCGGCGGGGGATGGGCCAGTGCCCGTGCTTCGGGGCGGCGGAGCAGGAGCGGCGGGCGGAGGCCGACCGCCTCGAGTCGCAGGACGCCCGCGCCAGGGCCGCCGACGCCGCGCAGAAGAGGTCACACACCCGCCTCCCCTCTCTCTCTCTCTCTCTCTCTCCCTCCCTCTCTCTCATTGCGGCTGGCTCGTTCGGATTCCGGCTGGGGACGTTCTTGACCAAGCCCAACGACGCCCCTGTTTGTTTTCCGGGGGGGATTCGGCTGGGGTTTATTGGATTGGATATTTGGATTGGCCCCAGCCGGTGAGGGTTTACCGGGTTGGACGGGGGATTGGCTTACATATAGTGGCAGTTCGTGGAATTAGAACGAGCTGCTCCTCAGCTAAGGTTAGATGTTCAAGGCTCTACCTTTATCCCCATTGGAGTTTTGGTATTAACATGGTATGATCGGCTTATCCGTGTTGGCCAACCTTGCTGGTCGATTCATTGTTTTTCTTTTAATTGTTCTAGTTGAATTAAAATAGGTTTGGAGTGTGTTCTTGATCATCTAGTCTCTTAAACAGTATGCAGCGGCATAATCTTATTTTAATACCTGCAGTTAGCTTAGTTGGAGATATCATGTAGAAGCCATGATGCTCCATGGAATCATTGCCTTGGGCTCTTGGCTTTCCTCTTGGTTAGGGCTGCTAAAGGATCGCTTCTTACTAATGACTGAAGCAAGAAACAGCCATGTAGAAGCTAGAAAAAGAAGATGGTGAGAATGAGGCAGAAGTAAGGTGTTTGTTGCTTTGTGACATCCTCTCCACAGCAGTGGAACTTTGTAGCGTGTGACTATACCTTCTCATCTTGAGATGTATTTTTATGCCTGTTTATTTGATCGTCCTATTCCAATCTGCTTAAACTCTGTAACCTGTCCATCCGTTCCAATTTGAAACTGTTTTTTAATATGCTATTTCATTCAAATTCCAATCTGCTCGGATCCTTGAAAATGTTAAACGGCCATGTTTTTATTACACCCTCTCCTCTTTAGTGCAAGAATATCCTCCATTGTTTTTTTAATCATCTAGGTATTTTGGTTATGGCTACCGAATTGGGCCATTCCAGACAGTGCTAGTGCTAGATTTCTTTAGTAGATGTAGAATTGTTCTGTAGAATTAGCCATTCAAGAACCAAAAAAGTATGATTGCATGCCTGTTAAGAATTTAGGATCTGCATGGAGGTATGTATTAATCCAACAAAATTGTAATTAGGTTGCTCATTTGTTTGGTTTAAGTTGGTTTGGTGTGTTATTTTGGATTGACTGTGATTGGATGGGCGATTAACTCTCCGTCTCTTCCCCCCACTTATCCTCTCTTTGTATGTGTGGATGAATGGTTAATGGTCTGGTGTTTTTGATTGTTTGTTGACACATTCTACCTGGTTCTTTTGAGCTGATCTGAACGGCAGAAATGACTGAACTTCGAGAGCTTCTCGAGATAGTTTCAAGATTCGGATACATTTCGTTTGACTTGCTTTTTAAAGCGTTAGAACCCACCTTCAAAACAGCGAAAAATGGACTAAAAAAACTCAAAGCATATGTGTTTTCAAAACCCAGATAAGTCGTTAAGCTGAAAAGAACTAGGCCCTAGGCTTTTGCTTTTATTGGTATATCCTTACACCAAGTCCTAGCTGCAATTACTTGTGCTTTTCTCAAAATGGATTTTCCCCATGTTTTGGGGGGCTTGTGTTTTAGTCTAGTATGCGTGCTCTTCTTTTGCTGGCTTCATTCTTTATTTCTGGCAGCACCACGTGTGTTGCTAAATTCTGATGTTTCTTAGCACATTTATGGAGTGAAGTCAGATCGAAAAATTGGTTGGACTTACCATCTACTTACCTGAATCAAAGGTGTATTATATCTTTGAACTGTTGGATACCAGATAACTCAATCTAAAATAGCTTGGTCCCAATTGCGAGCTTGTGACTTTTTGTTCAATCATCAGACAAGAGGAATATGAGAAGTCAGCAGCTGGAAGAGCAGCACGAGCACAGATAAAGGCTATGAAGGAATCAAAGACATCTAACCAAGGAGAACCAGTTCTTAAGGTGAGAATATGCTGAAGTAAACGTTTAAACCTTGTGAGAATATTCTTTCTCCCTTTGTTTTGGTTATTAATTATTTATTCTCATGATTTGCACAGTGGCAGATGGGATAAACTCTTTGCTTGTGCTGATTTGCATCCCGTATTGTGTAAGTATACACAATCATACTATAAGTGTTCCATTTTCCTATATGGTTATGTGATCTTTAATATTGTCTAAAAAAATAAGTGTTCCATTTTCCTATATGGTTATGTGATCTCTAATATTGTCTAAAAAAACTCTATTGTTCAACATGTAAGAATGTTTCTTTCTCCCTTACATTTTATTGGCATTTACCTACTGAAAAGGAGCAGAAACCACTACTGCATATAATAAAAGGTGTGTTTGAATTATTGATATTTTAGTTCTTCCATTGTTTTTCTCAAAGCACCACTCCACTTTCTCATTATAAGGGACCAATATTTTTAACTGGGTAAAAATGTACTTGCTTAATTTCCCCACACTTATTTTTGTAAATTTTTTGAGAAAAACAGAGAGAGATGCTCCTTCTGTGATATATCATTATATAAAATGTAAAAAAAATTCAATGCCACCGCCTCTTAAAAAAAATATCAATAGACTCCAGTTATTTAACCAAATCTTGAAAAAAACTAAAAATTTATCTTTCACTCTACAAATACAGAGTTACAGTATTCTTAAAAGCCTTTTGACCATTGCGTAAAGAAAGAAACTTGAACTCTTGCCTTCACACTATTCCCACTAGGACACCTCACCTTGCTTCTAACTTCCCTTCATCGCTGCACACACATGCCTTCTTCCTGATTTCATGATCAATTTTACCTTGTTATGAAATTCAAAATTAAGTGATGCAGTGAGGCTAGGATATAATTCCAGATTTTTTTTTCTGAGCGCTCCATACTTCTGCTTCATTATCCAGTTTATTTTGGGTTTGGTTATTAGACATTGCCTACAACTTCTTCTGTGCACTCTTTCAGGCTGTTGATCAGAAAATAGAGCTTGTTAGCTTTTGATTTCTGTTAGTAGGAGGATACAGCTCAGTCACCGACTATATGTGATATTAGTTTTGTCAGTGAAGTGTACATCCCTTTTACTCGCCTGCATCCTTCATGCCACTCAGAGAGTAGCTTATATGCGCAACTCACCAATTACAAGTGTGTGCTGTGTAAACAAATAATGTACGTACATCACTACAGAAAAATAGTGGTATGGAAGTACATTTGTGTATTCTTCTTTGTACAAGTTTTTTTTTTTTTTTTTGGTACCGAAACTTTTGCACAGGTTATTAAAAACATGATACGTCTGCTAGTCTGTTTTTCTCCTCTTGTTAACTATCCAGGGGTTACTACCAGAAAGTACTAGCTGTACTTACTGTTACTGAACTCTGCAGAAATGTACCGGTGTATTCATAATAATCGTGCCTAACAGATCTTGTACGAAGCTGCAAATATTTGAAGCTGGGAGGTTCGCCGGAAGGTAATTAAACGGCAATCCACCGCCAGTGCAGTCTACAGGCGATATGTGCCAAAAAAATAAAAAAATATCGAGGCCATGCAAACCCACGGTGAATACTTCTTTCTTCCTATCTGACGTTCGGAGCGTTCGTGTGTGTCCCTCTCTCCTTGTAGCTGCGGTATTATTCAACTCTCTCCTAAAGTCGCTTACTTTTTACTCGGCACCACCCACTCACAAAGCTGAGAAAGCGAGGCGCCATGGCCTAGCTCGTTGCTCGAGCGCCGCTCCTATCCTCTCCCTTCTCCTCCTTTCCTTTCCTTTCTTCTCTTCATCTTTCTCTTCGTACATGTGCGCGTTGGGTTGAAATGCGACATGCTTGATGGTGGCCAGTGCAAGGAACCGGATGCTCAAAAGAGGAGTGGATTGGGCTTTTCAAAGTTCTACTTCCTAATCAAATCTTACACTTGTGTTCAAATCCAAATTAAACGCCAAAGCTAAAGACTAATGTTTCAACACAACCTATCAGCCTAGGTGTTGGCAAATCTTAAATGAGCTGAATTAAATAAATGGCATACACAATAAACACCTTAGAACAAGAAATGAATTAAGTATTGAGTTTTGCAATACTAGGATGACAAACAAGCAATTTAATTTTCGAAATATACTTGCAAGTAATTACATTGCTTGAGGCAAGCTACACAAGCCAACACATGACAGGCATAATTAGCATAAATATCATCTCATGTTATAAACATGAGAGCATAAGAGCAAACTACCAGTGACACGAGCCCACAGCCCACAGCATTAAGAGCAAACTACAAGTAACGTGCCAGGCCTAACGGGCCACACAGTCCACAGCCCAGCCAGGCGGGCCCGTTGGCCCATCTGAGAGAGGAACCTAAATCGTACGAGTGCCCCCTTCGGCCCTTCCCCTTGCTTGCGACGCCCGGCCCGCCCCTTGCACCTTACTTGCGCCGCCCACTCCCCGGCTTGCCCTCCCCCCGTGCGCCGCCGCCGTTCTACTCCTCTCCTTCCCTACAGCTCGCCGTCGTTCCACGCCTTAGACGATGCAGGAGGTACCCTTATTTTTTACATGGTGTTTGGCGACTTGCTGGTTTCCTCTATCCACGTTGAGGCTTGATCCTCATAACTACCAGCTCCTTCTTGAGACAACTGCTTCCACTCCGCTAGTGGTTGCTACCTCTTTGCTCCGGAGATGGCAAGCACTAACGCCACTCACACGGTTCACCTGGGCCTCCTCACAAGCTTCATGGTCATCGGCGCACGACGCCTCCCAAGTCGTCTAGGCGTCGGTGAGCACCAAGAGTAATAAGGCCGAAACCGCTTGATCACGCCGGATCAAAGCACAAGAGTGATGCACACAAACCACACTTAATCACCCGCTCCACTCTTTAGGGTTTCATCAAATCCACTCAAGATGGTGTTCTTCCTCTCTCTAATCCTTCTCTAGACGCTTAACACTCGGGAGGGCATATTGATATATAAACTATCTTAATTGCCAGCAGTATATTAATATACTCTAAATATAAGACGTATTTGAAATTGGCACAAGCATTGACAAGCTGATTATTTGAGAAAAGAGTGCAAGAAAATGACTTGTACACCTCTGCATATTTGTCATAGAAAAATGAGAAAGAATACTTTATATGTGCTAATGAATAAAAGTTGATGGTTGAAGAGAACTATTTTCAATAGGGAGTAGCAAATCCAAAATATTTAGCTCTCTTGTGTGTGTGTGTTGGGGCTGGTGGGGTGGAAGAATGGTGAAGGCAGCATTTACGATGGATCATCCAAACATGTTGGACATGTTTCAGCGAGGACGCGTGCGTTGGTTGCTGGGCTGCGCAGCGTCCGACGATTGGGCGTTCGACGGAAAGCATTACCGTTATATTTAGGAAGAAGTCCGCATTGCCTCCCTCAACTATTAAAAAAGTTCACTTTTCCTCCCTCTGTGTTAAATGGGTGAGATCTGGCCGTCTAATCTTGCATCGAACGGCCACAAATGAGTTGAGGGAGGAAAAATGAACTTCTGCAATAGTTAAGGGAGGTAAATTGGACTTCTTCCTTATATTTATCAGGAAAAAGTCCACTTTTCCCCCCTGTACTATTGGCGCGGTTCGATTTTCCCCCCTGAACTTTAAAACCGGGCAAACAACCCCCCTGTAGTATCCAAACCGGGCAAATTACCCCCCTCACCCAAAACCATGGTGGTTTTCATCATTTTTTTTAGAAAATAAATTCAAAAAAAATCTAGAAAATTATATGAAGCTCAAAAAATATAATAAAAATATGCACAACAATAGAAAAAATACATAGAATCCAAATATGCAATAAAACTGTAAAGTTTATGTGCATACTTATTTGCAAAAATTATTATTTTTATATAAGGTGTTTTATTTATTAAAAAAAGTATTCAAGAAAATTTTGTTTGTTCTCTATAAAAATGGTGAAAAATATTTTAGTTTTGAGAATGATGTAGAAATTAATAAAAATGGTTGGCTTGTTCATTTAATTACTATCCTCGCTGTCGTTGTTAAATGCTGTGATGGTTTGGTATTGGGTTTTGTTGAGTTGGACCCGTGAGCGGGTTTAAGATTACCGTTGATTACATATTGATGTTGGGAGTTGATTATATGTGTATATATGCTAAATTGTCTGTCGTAGATGTCCATATAAACAAAGGAGATGTTGTCGAAATCTTATTGATTTTGGAGAGTTAATAGCATTCTGGGTTCTCGAGGAACCGGGGTGTTACACCAGCTCACTACGATGTTTGACCTAAGCGAGCCACACGCGTATAGCATTGTTAGCAAGATGATGATGCATGAGGAGCTTCACGCAAGCTGGGACTAGCCAACCAAGTGCATTGTTTTCCACAACGTGGATCAAACTAGACTGCAGGGATTACTCTTCCAAATGGCGGATAAGCTCTCTGTGCTTGTGGAGAACAATGAGAGGGCATATGAGGCGAGAACTGGTGGTACACTTGAGGGTTTGCCACCCAGGCGCCGTAGGGGTGATGCTCAGGACTCATCCAATTTGGGAAGGTGGAAAGATAACTTTTTGTCAACACAAGGGCGGCAAGGTGGTGGGAGGTATGGATATTCCAGCAGGGGTGGAGGCTCTGGACAGGGTGGTGGGTACCAGAAGGACAGGGGTGGCCAGGGTTCCCGTGGGGGCTACGGTGGTGGTTCACGGTTTAATGATGGAAGGGCTCCCACACATCTTGGTTTGTTGGGGAGAGGTGATGGCAATGCACGCATGGTGAGCCTGAACAGGGCTGTTAGAGTTTAAAAGAATAACATACGCTACAGATTATTTTGAGCCCAAGGTTCTGCAAATTTTGAAGCACTGGTACACCACTTGGGAGTTCCCTACTATTCTGTACTATACTAAAATCATCGTTTGGCCGTTCGCTTCATTTCGTTCAATATTTTAGTTTAAATCAGTCAAGACTCTTTGACCTGTTGTCTGGTTGGCATCATGCGAGTGAGGACTATATGTTCAATCCTAGGTATGAATATGATGTCAAGTCGCAATCCTTTAATACTGTTTGCTAAATTATGTTGCTTTATTCCTGAAAAGTGTGATTTGCTAAATCTTTGGGACTGACTGCAGTGTTTTGGAGCTGCTGCTTGTGAGTTGTGACAGAGAAGGCATAAAAGTAGCCATTGGCTTAGATTGTCTTTGTATTGCCCATGCTTTTTTTTTCCTAACCTCAGATCTCAAGCATTGGCAATCGTTTTGTTCTAAAAAAAAACCGTAATTTTTTCAGAGTTACTGTTGATACTGGTAGCCTTTACCTTTATTTTTTATGGCCTTTACCTTTCTTTATTTTTTTTATGGTATAGCATACTCCCTACGTAAAAAAAACACGATGGTTTTAGATGCACGTTGTTAAACAAATTTATAAAAATTAGATATAGGCGATGGTTTTAGATGCACGTTGTTAAACAAATTTATAAAAATTAGATATAGGGGCTGTTTGGTTGTGGCTGCACCACGCCACGTCGTAGTTGCGGCGGCACAGCAGTTTGTGGCGCCGGAAACGAGCGCCGCACCGTAGGCAAACTTAGGCGAGAGAAATGAACTGAGCACAACTGGGTAGCTGTGGCGTGCCGAACATTGTGGTGGCCAACCAAACCAGAGCCGAGAGAAATTGTGGCGTGCCGCAGCTGCGGCGTGGCCCGGCTGCGGCTGAGAAACAAACAGCCCCGAAATATTTGAAGTTACTTAGATGTTAGATGTAAGATGGATGAAATCGTGTATGCGCCATGGCTCCAGCGCCGCCTTCCCTCGCGGTGGATCTTATGCTGGAGATAGTCAGACGCCCTGACGTCGTTACTGTCGCGTCACCCTTCTCGCCGTGGCCAATGGCAATGGCTTATCAAATACGGCTCAAATACATTTTTGTCTTTGGATACCCTTTTGCAGCTCAGCAAGATGCAATCGACCATTTTGAAACAATTAGATATATATAGCACTGCCAAAAAATTAAAATTAGAAGGCATGTGTAAAAAATATCATAAATGCGAATTTGTCACGCGTCTTAAGAATCAGTACATATATACACAATAAAATAGAGCAATGATACCAATTTAAGGCTGCATTAATTAATAATATGTATTTACGGCTGCATTAATTAATAATAAGTATTAGAATGCGAAGAAACAACATATTACATTAGTTTAAATTACAAATCTTACAAATAAAAAACAAAAGTCTTACTAATAAAGATAAAAGTTAAAAAATTCAAAAGTAATGTTCCATCGCTACCACGAGAACACAAGTACACTGTACTTATGATTGAGCATGCATGCATTTGCATGATTTCCTTAACTGCATGGTTAATTAGCATTAACCCTTCATCGGAAACAAAATAATGACCACTTCCATGGATGATTAATCAACCTATACTATTGAACATGCAGAGCTATAAAACATGATACTATGCATGTGTTCACTAATTTCACTGATGCATCAACCTAAACTATGCACGCATGCTCACATGCATGCTGCTGCTGCAAGTCGTCGCCTCATCTCTCTCTCTCACACACACACTCTCTCTCTCTATGTTTCTTCATCCTCCCCTCCCCTTGATCTACCTCCTATCCGATACGCTAGGTGGTAAGGTCCGACGAGCATGACGGAAGCTCACCGGATTTAAGATAGAAGGTGTAAAGGAAGCTGGATTTGTCGGAGATAAAATCACGACCCATTGCCATGGCCCACTCCCTGACGGCCTAATCGAACAGCCTCCTAGGGCCCGGCTCTCTAGAGGGCTCTATCAGGCCCTTGTGCATCCCGCCGAACAGTTTCCTAGTTGGCACGGTGCGTAACGGTTTAAGATTCCTGTTTGAGTCCGACTCGAACAGAGTTCTGCACGGCTACGTGAAGACCCGGACGTAGTTTTTCGGATTGGAGCAGACGTCATGATCCTCAAGAATTGGAGTATACCTTATTTACCTCGGGATGTATTTGGCATGTATACGAGTTCGTTACGACCTCATAGTCAGCCCCGCCCGATTATCCCTCAGTAGGTCGGTTGTTCAACACTATAAAAACAAGGCCCCTACGGCGTGTAGAGGGCCAAGCCAAGCCAAGATCGCATATTACTTCTTGTACACCCATAATCTCACCTTCTCAAGAACCTTAGTTGACTTGGGATCGATATCCCAACCGTCGACAGGATTATGATTTTTGCGTTTTATAACATCACACTTGTACGTATGAAACATTCGAGTTTGCTTATCGAAACATCTCTTTTGTTCTCACGGAACATCTAGTTTTGTATTTAGGTGGGTGATTCACCGTGGAACATTGTTTTCATCAGTTCTTGACATGTTCCAACTATTCTTTTAAAATGTTGCAATGCTGGTCGATTATGTTTCAACATGTTATTTTAGGTCTTTTGCGATGTTCTATCAGTTTTTTCACGTTCCTACAATAATGTTGGTATGTTCCAATGGTTGTTTCACTTTTTCGACGACTTAATATTTCATGTTTTATTAGCAGAACATCATGTTTCAATAGGCTCAACCAAATGTTATGTTAGTATATTGTATGTGTTTCAGCAACACGTTATATGTATTCTGAACAAATTATTTAACTTTGAAACAAGCGTTCGATTTTTTTTTTATCCATGTAAAAATTCCGATGCATAGTGGCTCCTAAATTCTTAATCTCCTTTAAAAGGGGTTCAAGAGGCGAAGTACACATATGTGTGTGTATTATTTCACTGGAATAATCCACGATAAATAACACATCAAGAGCACAGCATTCCAATTTCCGAATCAAATACTATTCGGAAATAGGAATATATAGCACTGGTGATGTTTACGCGTATGTGATGCGTGTCATTAGTTTCGTAAGACACAAGTTCATCTTGGTTTTTTAAAAAAATTGTTTCTACATTTTTTTTATTTTTTTTAGAATTTTCTATTATTTTTAGTTTATTTTACGAAAGTCGTCATTTTTAATACTTAAGCTTATTTATGAACCTTCATCATGAATTTTTGTTGTTTTTTGTTTAAAATTTTGCTAGATTTATTTGTTATTTTTTCGAAGGGTGGCGTGGCTGCCTGAGCTTGCAACTTGAAGGCAGTCTATTAGCACTTTGTATAGATGGAAGATAGATAAAAAGATATATCAGATCCTTTATTATCCAACTTGTTTGACTTGTGTGTAGACAAGAAGCAATCGACAAATACGCGAAGAACCATCAAAGGGGAAAAAAAAAAAGAACAGGTGAAGGAGAAATAAAAACGCTGGTTTAGAAGTCACAATCAGCAAATGAAATAATAATATCTCAAAGATGCACTGCTGTTTAGTTGTAGTAATTTAATGGGGATTTTTAATTTAGAGGATATGTATATCAACAACTAGTTGTACATGTTGATTACAAAACAATAGGCCATTCCATTTGTTTTGCTTCTTGATTGGGGGTGATGTATCGAATCAACCCCCCTTCTCTTTTCTTTTTTTTTTTCTTTTTTTTTTTGTAAGCTGCCCTCTTGCTGAGAACAAGGCTAACAACTTGACTTTATCCTCGCGACTCGTGACCCTTCAACAAGCAAATAGAAAACGCACACAAAGATTTGCTTTGCAGAAGGGTCCCGTGCTTCTTTTGTATTTTGGTTTGGAGAAGGATTCTTCTGTAATATGGGATGTTTGTCTCCTTCATTAATATGTAATGATCCTTCTAAAACAATGCTAAGCCAAGAAAAGTACGTATCTAGCTAGAAATAACCACGATACATTTTTTTTATTAATTATATAGACATCGTTGCAATTCCTGTGATTTAGATAAATGTCACTACAAAATACACATTTGTATATTTGTCATTATAAAACTATCAGATTGGAAAAATGTCATTATAGACGTCAGGTGGCATTATTATTTGAAACAAAACCATTTTATCCTTAGCTAGGCAAGTGCCCTTTTTAAGAATAGGGTTGCTTTCTTTGAATCAGCCCCCGATATGTTTATAATAGAGATCAACAGACAGAGCCTCTGCTAAACAAGTGGTAAAGGTCCTGTTCTTTTTAGTTAAATTAAAATTAAAAGTTATTGTTTGAAATTTTTCTTTTTGGACGAGCCAAAATTTCTAGCACTTTGCATCATTTTTCTGTAAGACTTTGAATGATTTTATAAAAGATTCTAAAACCAATTTTTTAAAGTTTTTTTGTTTTTTCAAGCCCTCTATCGAGGATATGCAACTTTTTTATATTATAATATACCATTGGTTTTAGCTCAACCGTCACAGGAACCATGGATAACATACAAGACAGTATTTGTCGTAGTCATATCAAAAGCAAACCTATTCGCCTATTTCATTTCAATGTTTAGACATCAAATAACACAACATGTCTGATGAATTAGAAATTTTAAAACTGTAGGGTCATGACTCATGAACTCACTCTTACGATAAGCAATAATCTATCAATCTGCCTAAGATAAGGTAAATTAAACAACCATATGACTTAGGCCTAAACACTTTTTTGATCCCTTCTCAAATTTTAAATATAAACTATATTTGTTTTAAGGAAACAGTGCTAGTTTAGTCCCTCAACTTTCATGTTTTCGTCAAATTCGTCCCTGAAGTCCAAAACCAGTTTTGGCACGTCCCCGATCTTTCAAAACCGTGCTGATTTGGTCCCTTGACCGGTCAAACCCGGATTGGAGGGCGGTTTTCGCTCATGTGGCGCTTATGTGGCAGATTCCGCTTACATGGCAATCTACGTAACACTCCACGTGGGTTTTTTTTCGGGCCGACGACACCGTCCTCGGTAATTCATCATTTTCGAGGTCTTATGTTGCTCGGATGAATTTAGATTGAACACAAAAGTTGTAGATAATGTCGAGACGCATCTTTTTCATGTAGACAAGGTTTTCATTTGAGCAATGTATGAATTTCTAAAAAACTATTTTTCCGCTGCCTGCTTTCGGGCCGACGGCACCGTCCTTGGTAATTCACCATTTTCAAGGTCTTATGTTGCTCGGATGAATTTGGGTTGAACATGAAAGTTGTAGATAATTTCGAGGCGCATCTTTTTGTATAAACAACCTTTTCATTTGAGCAACGTATGAATTTCTAAAAAATTATTTTGACTGCTGTTTTGTTACTCGTGAAAAAAAAGCCACGTGGAGTGTTATGTAGATTGCCATGTAAGCGGAATCTGCTACATGAGCGCCACATTAGCTAAAACTACCCTCAAATCCGGGTTTGACCGGTCAAGGAACCAAATCGGCATGGTTTTGAAAGATCGGGGACATGCTAAAACTGGTTTTGGATTTCAGGGACGAATTTAACGAAAACGTGAAAGTTGAGGGACCAAACTGGCACTTTTTCCTTGTTTTAATGGTTTTCTCCCTCTCAATCACCTGAAATCGACAAGCAACTCATTTGACGAGTGACAAACATCCGACCACAATCTAATGCTCCGCCTTGTTTCTTCCATAGCGTGAGCACGCCGTCGCTGCTAGCTTTTAGGTTTGAGCGAGGGGGCACCCTGTGCTTCTCGGACTTGGAGGGAGGCCGGGGGAGTTGGCGGACTGACGATGGGGTTGTGATGGTAGTGTGGGGGTACGTAGGGGGCGAGGTGTCAGCGTCAGCACCGGAGCCACGATAATAGTTGAAGACGAGGACGCCGTCGACCATAGGTGGTGGCTGGTGGAGGCAGGGGTGGCAATTGAGACACAATAAAAGCCGGAGAAAACGGATAGAGAGAAGACGGCACCATAGCAGAGGAAGATGAGGGAAGACGGCCATGCTAGCATCGACCGAAAATTTTTTCCAATTTTTTAGGTGACTGATAGACAGACGGTCGGTCTCTTTTTTAAAAAAAACAAAAGGCCAATTGTGCAGAACCCAACAATAGAGAGCATTTCCGATATATATACACAGGTGTAGCCCGCACCACCAAAGCCAAGCAAGCAGGCAGCAACCAAGAAACCCGCAGCGGGGCAGCAAGGAGGCCCAGAGAGAAGCAAGACCATGGGGCAGTGTCCATTCCTCCGGCAGCCGGCGGAGGAGAAGGGCCTGAAGGCGGCGGCCGGTGGCCGACGCAGGAGGTGATTCTCGATGCCTTCACCTCGCTGCATGCTGGTTAACGAAATCGCAGGGCTTCCTGCTTTTCTTTCTCTACCTAATTAAGGTTAGGATTAGGAGGATCGATCAACAGGAGAGAGAGCCAGGATTCGAACTGGACTGCCTGGTGCAGTAGTGCCTGCATGCAAGCCCTTGACTCTTTTTTTTTGGAGGATCTTTCATATTTCTTGTACAAACTATCAAAACTATTTTTCTTGTCTTTTTTTTTTTTAAGATCTTTCATATTTCTTGTCCAAACTATCAAATCTTTCTCTTTTTTTTTTGGTCTCTGCAAGCCTCTTACGAAAAATCCACAACATTTCAACTTATAGGTATGCTCAAAATAAAGTACAATTAAAAGCTCCCTGCTTATAACCAAACCCTGTTTACATAAATCTCAAATCCTACATACACATTTTTTTTAGAAGAACCATGTACGTTTTCTACGTAGAACGTATACATGAGGAGAGGCTGAATTGGTGCTCAACCCTATAGGCAGCAGCAATTGGACGAGCCAGCAGCAGAAGCGAACAGAAAGGTTGTGAAGCAAAGCTACACCGCATCGACGCAGGACCAGGTTCTCATGGTCTCACTGGACTCGATCACTAAGATCGGGTAACACTGGTATAAACCCCGAGATCACTGAGATCACAAGCTTTGGTTTAATTACTGCATTTCGTTACATCGATTGATCCATGATTGGTGCCGAGCATGCAGTGGCAGCTGGGACAAGCGTCTGAAGTGCTGGGGTTATGTGTACTTCCCCTCAGCTAATTAGGTTCATGCAGGCCGGATATTTCTCGTGTTATTTTTTTCCGCATAAAAGTGATGGCTACGTGGGTGAGAGCTGGAAATGCATCGTAATCTTGAAAGTTGCAATGCCTTGATAAAAGTTCAGGTTCTCAGCAACATTATGGCCCGCTTCTCACATCTGACAATTGAGATTTCTTTTTCTTCTGCCTTGATAAGGGAAGAGAAATGAAACAAATTGTTGATCAAATGAGCGGGAGCTAAATTTGGTAAATAATCATACTGATCTATGCCAATATAGCAAAAGTACATGTATGCATGCAGCAGCATCGTTACATGATTAAGCACGTTCAACGAAGAACAATACCAACTCATCGATTTTAATAGCGAGGTCCAACATTAGCATACGATCAAGAAATAAAAAGGATCTACACATAGAACAGTATATAACAAAAAAGCTTTTTGATATGCAATTAACTCATGTTCAACCCCAACATTAAGTTTTCATCAAAATCATGAACCAGAGTTTACTAGCAGAGTTCGAAGCAGCTAAATTGCTGGAATTCAAATTAAACATTCCATTAAACGATTCATTGATGCATCCCCAGATAAGGTTCCCATGGCTTCAGCGGTACTGCAAAGGTAAAAGAATGATCCATATGTCAGAATGTTTACAGAGAAGAAAGTTGTCTGCAAGCTAAATAATTGTCAAATGCAAAGACATGCTACATGACAGCAATCATCAGTTCATCACAACAGAGTGGTTACATTAATACGAATCTAGAAGAACAAGATAAAATTATATTACCATAGAAACAATTCAAGATGGATAAGAAAGCAATGTAGTAATGACCTAACCCAAATGAATTACACCGCACAACTAATGTGCTTAACAAGTACACATGCATTAATACGAATCTAGAAGAACAAGATAAAATTATTTTACTACTATAGAAACACTTCAAGATGGATAAGGAAGCAATGTAATGACCTAACCCAAATGAATTACACAGTACAACTAATGTGCTTAACAAGCACACATGCATTTGTAACATGCAGAAAAACTACAAGCCTTACAAATGTATATGGCAAGTTGGTACCATTTTCCTACAGCTACTTCAGCCATGTTGGAGCCTTCTCTTAATCCATCAAAAATACTAAATTGGTTACATGCATAACACAGTTGCACAACCAAAGTTAATTGGCATCTCAGTTCAAAAAAAGTTAATTGGTACACTTATATACTTATAGTTTGGCTGCTTCAACAAACATAAAATACAGGCATCTGCAAGGACATCAGAAACAAAGACATCGTTGATCATTGTGCACGGGCACAGGATAGACATTAGCTACCTTGATGAAGCCGATATCCTTGGCATTGCTGCGGAAACACTGGCGGCAGCACATCAGCCCATACTTCCTGATCAGCCCATGGGGATTGCCACAGACCCGGCTGCAAGAGCCAACAAATCTTGGGTCAGCTCAACCATTGAAAAGGAACATAGCTTAAATTAATCCCCAAAGGACTGAGTAGCATGTCAGCAACCCAAAACATCCTTCAATCTCAGCTTTGCTTCAGGGAAAAAGCCTGATTTCTAACAGCACATGATTGCACTTTTGGAAGAAATATCACACCAACACATTAAATTTGAGCCGCTAATGGTAGCAGTTACAAAAGCGATCGAGCGATCGATGAAGCTGGTATGTGGAGTATACTACATCAAACCAAGACGGCTAAAAATTTAAACTTTAGTAATCATCAAACTCTAGCAACTTAATCACGACGAATTAACACCAAACTACATCGGGCAAAAACCAGCGAAGACGCCGCATCATCGACAAGCAAACAATACCAATCGCCAGAGGAACCTAGCACGCCTCGACCCGAGCATGCGCGCCGCCAACAACAGCGACGCGACAACTCGCGGAACCAAATAAACCAAAACCGCAGATCCAGCCACGCGTCGCTACAACAAATAAGTCGCACCGCAAGAGATCTCCCAGGAGAAGGGAGAAAGTGAGGGAGATGTACCAGACGCGGGAGCCGGGCCCGTAGTTCTTCGGGTGCGAGTTCCAGACGTTGGAGTGACCCATCGCCGCCGCCGCTTTCTTCTCCTTCGCCTCCGCCGCCGGTGAGAGGTGAGAAACCCTAGGTGAGCGGAGGGGTGAGCGGAGGGAGCCTTTATATAGGAGACGTCGCTCTGAACCCTAGCAACATGGAGATGAGACCAACTAATTGGGCCGAATAGTCTTTATGGGCCTTTGCATTGGACCGGTCCATATACAATTTAGGCCTCAGGTTTATTATCGTCGTCGCGACTCCTCCGCTCCGCCGCCACCGACGCAAACTCCGACCATGTCCTCCGCCAATGGCGCCGGCGACCACTCCTCGTCTTCCCGGCCCGTACGGAATCCCAGTACTCTGACCTGAGCAGGCGCTACTGCCTCTTCCTGTCTGGTTCGCCGTGACGCGTTCTTAGGTTTGCTCTTGAATGTCTCGTCCCAGGGAAAGGAGAGGGAGGACGGCGCCGATGAGGGCCAGCGTAAGGAGGGGCAGGAGGTGACTGAGGGTGGAGTGGACCTGGACCTGTATGGGGCAGCGGCGGGGTGGGTGGAGGCTCGGACCAGCTGCCCGCACCTCTCCGCCATGCCCGCCGCCGGTGCCGACGACCTCGCGCGCGTGGCCCCGCCCGACTCGCCGTGCTCCAGGTTTGGCTCACCCTCAAAACCTAGGTGGTTTAGTCAAAACATTAAATTTTGGGAATGATGAGATGAGATCAGTTTTACATGCGATGGATCCTTCAACCTTGAGCAATGACAATGAGATTGATGATTGTAGATTGACTCAGAATGGTACTATGAACCATTTGCAATGCAGCAATTGCTTGTTTGTTTGTTTCACGTGGACGGATAGTTTTTTTTTTTGTAACTATATATGTGCAACATATTGACTTGTATGGAGTTACCATCCTTTCATTGAACAATTTGGTATGCGATCGTTCTGCTCATTGACAATCCACTGCAGGTGTCATATATGATTAGTTTCTATAGATTTTAATAAACTAGTTGTATTTCTAGTTTTCTTCAATTCGACCTCGATAAATTTAAGGTACTTGAGGTATGCATGTCTAAGTTGCTATGGGCATTTCTCCATTCAGGTGTCATCATCCTGCTGAAAACTGGCTATGCTTGATCTGCAAAGATGTGCTGTGCAGTCGTTTTATCAACAAACATATGCTGTACCATTATCAAGAAACGGGGCATTGTCTTGCCCTGAGCTTTAGGTAAATTGTTGAGCCTGCTTTTTCTCAAACTTCCTATTTGATAGTTTGATCGCATAAAATTTTCTGTTCCTTTGTGGTGTCAGAATTCTAGGTTTAAATCATTCAGAATCCTATTGTTATTTGAAGTGATAGATCAGACAATTCACGTCTGCCCACAGTCAATAATTTACTATTGAACTGTGATAGTTTATTCCTATGTACATCAATTCTTAAAAAGAAGTGCAAAATATACAGCATCCAATGCTTTGCTACACTGATTTGACTGGTCAAACCATTGGTCGGGCTAGTGGATCAGTGACATCTCTGGTCAGGCTCAATATCTGTCTATCTCAAAATTCATTACAATGTGTATTGCATCCTATTTCATATAGCTATTTTTTAAGCGACCACTAATTGAATGCCTGAACACATGGTCATTTGCTGTTGATGTAATAAATAGTAGAATAATTTATTCATTTGGCCTTAATTGCTACACATAAATTAATAATAAGGGACAACTTTGCTGTGTAAGTACACTATTGATCAACCTCCAGCGGTGAACCAAGTTATAAACATTATATAAGGACAGTGATAAGTAAAAATTGTCTACAATCTATGATACCATCTCCATATTAATTTATTTTATGTTGTTAAACCCTCAATTATAGGCTGTTCTCCCCTTTGCTTGTGTATCTGACCATAATATCTCTGCTTTCATAGTCAACCAATCAAGCAGGGTGGTTTAGGCTTTACTACATTTTAATCTGTTCACATGATTTATGTATCTTAGCATTATTTATGTATTTTCAGTGATCTGTCAGTCTGGTGTTTTGCCTGCGACTCGTACCTAGATGTTCAATGCATTTTAGAACTGCGCCCAGTTTATGAAGTTGCACATCTGTTGAAATTTGGACACCGGCCCCCTTTTCGGTCACTTGAAATACTGGATTTGAGCAGCGGACAAAATGGAAGTTCATCATCAAGATCCTAATACTCTTTGCTATATTGTTATGTTAAGTTGCTTCAAACAGATTTAAGAGACTGTAACATACTATGTGAGGTTGCACTTGTCAAACTTTAAGTGTAATATAAGTTTGTAGATGATCTTTTTTTCGCCATTGATCTGGTTACATGTTAACAATTCAACGCTTCATTAGATATCCACTGTGATATAGCTTGTTGTGTCAGTGTGACACAAAACGACAAGTGTTAAAGCCTATTCACCCTTATAGATGATAAAGCAATTATAATTGTGTTGATATAGACATCCAGAAAAGTATTCAACTGCGAATGTCCTTGGCTCCAGTGATGGATGTAATTTAGGTTATCCACTAAAAAAACATGAAAGTTTAGGTATGTGTCATTTGACTTTGTTTCTGTGATAAGACTTAGGTTCCTTAGTCTCGAATAGGGCATTATTCATACTTATATATGCAGTATTTTGAAGTCAGCTGGAGGGTTCCACTTATGGGAGTTATGTAATCAGGAGATAGAGCACCCAATATTGTATTCAAAGGCACTAGATTGAGGAATTTATTATTTCTTGTTTAGAAGAGATATAGTGCATTGATTTTAGGTTTGCCAGTGTTTGCGAGGTCAATGCATGCATATTTTATATCACACCGTAAGGGATCCACTTCTGGAACTTCTAGAACCAGGTAGTGTTTGTGATAAGCAAGCTAGTGAGTTCGATGCATCTGCAAAATAAGCGAACACTACTAAAGTGATGTGCTTCTGGGAGGATAAATACTGACATCATAGCTGTCACGTGGTGTTTGAAAATGATTTGAGATATACTCATTCTTTGAGTTAGTGTGATGCTATCTTTTATTCCTTTGGTTGATAGTGATGTCAAGATTGCCAGTTGCCTAACATTGTCTGTCCAATCAGATGTAAAAAAAAATATCTGTTCTTTCGCTGTCACTCGCGTGCTTGGAAAAACATGGTGGATGGGTGTGCCAAGTGTGCGGCGTACGATACATAGCATTTGCCTTAATTGGCATTAGATTCAATAGTTAGCACTTACTTCGTTTCAAAATATAGAATGTATTTTGACCGGAGAAAAGTCAAACTTAGTAAATTTTAACCATAAATAAATCAAATAATATGAATCGTTAGTATAGCAAAATTGTACCAAATTGTTCGTATTTCAAAGCGCTTTTTGATACAATATTATATTGTAACAATTCATAATATATAATAGAGGAATCTAACAGTTAAACTCTATCTTTAAAGGTTTTTGTGGAGTTAAAATACGTCTTATATTTTGGAACGGAGGGAGTATTGTTAAAATCAATCATAACGGCAAAGTCTCTCTCTAGTGTTTGATCACTATTCTGATCAATCTATGTCATGTACTCCTTTCGTTTCAATCTCACATGTATCCTGGCTCCAAACTGTTGAGACCCATTCCTTACAAAAAAAATGCTGTTGGTAGCCACTTTGGCTGAACTGATATGCTGATACTGCCTACATTAAATTTGTTTATTTCTTTTGTTTTACTATTATTTATCATGCAGAAAATATTTTAGATCTTGTACTTTTCAACTTAACGGCTTAACAAATTAACAACTTATTTACGTTTTGAAAAGGCATATGCTTTAGACGTCATTTCAGTTGTTTAGCTCAAAAGAACAGGACCATTGTTCTGTTCTGACTATTTCTTTTGACAATTTGTTGTTATACGTTCGTGTTGGGACTGCCAAAAAAGAGGAAAAACTTATTATATTATTTTCTTCTCTGGTTGTTGGCAACTAGATTTGATATACGTTGTGCTCATCATTAGATTTGTAAATCTTATTGGGGTAAAAAAAAACTGTACTAGAACCTAAGCAAATTTTTAAACTCATTTAGCGTTTGTTTCCTCAGATTCAAAACAAAAAAAGGTTTTTTTTGGCACCTTTCGGTAAATACTACCTTCAGTCATACCTAGTCCTATCTTGGATCTTGTTGAATGCTGGTAAGTGATGATGAACTTCAAAACCCTCCTGAAATCAAAAGGAAATTAGTGCCACTTGTTGTCAAATTATGTATCAGTTGGACATATGGATGCTGAGATTCTGCATAGTACTTGGATCATGTAGTACAAGTGTGCATTCGGTAGCTGGTATTGGACTTCGCATTCGTCATCTCTGAGTATTGCTTGGGAGCACTTATTAGCAGAAGCCTCCCAAGTGTTTGGTCAGATGTCCATATCATGGTACCAAGAACTCTCTCAGCAGAATGCTTCTATTATGCACTAATAAAGACGCCATTAACTGGCGAGTATCCGCATCAAATGGAATCCGATCCTCTGACCTCAGGTTGAACAGGTACGACATGCCTTTCTTCATCCGTGCCATCTGACCAGAAATTTTGGAGGGTCTATTCGAGGCAGGCGAGAAAATAAATTGGTTATCCTGCGTCGTCCTCTTGAAGAAGAAGAAAAAACTTGAAATTTTTTTCGGTCATCTCGATCTATGGTTGTGAAGCCGGCCATGTCGATGCACGGTTTATACCGCACATCCCTGAAATTTCATCTTGTTTGGGTCATGTCAAGGTTGATATCAAATATCATGTCAGTTTCATGCTAGTGCATTCTGGAGCGCATGCAGGCACACCGTTTTGGCCAATTATGCTGGGGAACATATTCAAGTGCCGTTTTTAGGTAAGGAGAAAGGTTGTCCGTTTTGACCTCATGACTGGCTTTGAACAGCATCCCCTGCCGGCTACCAGTGTCCTTCTTTCTGAGCACTCGGAACAGCTCCAGTGCAGTGTGGCAGCACGAGGGTGAGAGTGAGTCATTTGACAGCTGCAGCTCCAATCATGCATGAGCAAAAATAATAAGACACGGCCAAAAATAATAAGCAGGGTTGAAGTTTAGGTCAATACTCAAGTCTAAAATTTAACCTCTTCTTTGCTTCTATTTTTACCCTAAAAATTATAGATGGATCTAAGGTGAGACTCCACTGCTAGATCCGCCCCCGAGTATAATGCATCTAGTGTTTTTTTTTTTTTTTGCAGTTTTCACTATTTAGGCGTTCTTTGATCCATAGTTCGGTTTGGTTTAGACGAAAGTTAACAGCCTTTAAAAAGAGTTACATAAATACTAAAAAAATATTAAAAAAACATTTTCAAGATCTTTCAGTGAAACCCTATGAAGGTCTGAAAATATTATTACAAAATAATATATTAAATGGTTGGTAAAAAATACTCCCTCCGGTCATAAAAACAAGTCGCGGTTGACTTTTGGACATGCCTTTGATCATTCGTCTTATTCAAAAAACTATATAAGTTATCATTTATTTTGTTGTGATTTGTTTTATCATTAAAGTTACTTTAAACATGATTTATATTTACGCATGTTTGTTTTAAAATTTTTAATAAGACGAATGGTCAAAGACGTGTTCAAAAGTAATCAACGACTTATTTTTTAATAAGACGAATGGTTGGGCTTGTGCCTTGCGGCACACATGCACACAAAAAGGGGGGGTTCTCTCTATGCAAGTCCATCTAGTTTTCCCCATGTCTGGAGAAGCAAATGGTAACTTAGCCGTTAAAAATTGCTTGTTCATGTAGGGGGTCCCATGTTGAACTCGAGCAGAGGGTAAATTAGGACTAGGAACAGGAACAGGGTATTGATTACTGGCGGACAATCGGTTCTACGTTGAGCTTCGGTTGAAAACTCGAATCGAATAAAAAAAAATGCATGAGTTTTGTCAAAAACAAAATTGGCTGAAACTGGTTTTAGAAATTTTGGCCAATATTTTTAGCCTATTTTTTTCCCTGATTATCACCGATTTTGGCTTATTTTTAGTTTTGATTTTCTGTCAGATTTAGCGGTCAAAATTAGTTGAAATTTTCTTGTTGTCAGCGATATCAGTCACCATCAGGAAATTGTACTTTTTGGTCAGAAATGCTTCTGGCTAGGATGGGTTCCTTTTTTCGGATTTTAGGATAGGTTTCTTTTTTTCGGATTTTCTTTTAGAGACAGCTCTATTTATATACTCCATGTCATATATTATTTGTTCTCGTATACTGAAAGGTGATGTTGTAGATCTTTCACCACTTTTTTCTGCTTGAGGTGAAACTTCTTCATGCCATTATTATTTCGAGATCTTCCTCGGCTTATGATGCATAGACAGATGCATGTCTGAGCCATAGTAATCGGTGGATGTTTAGATCATGGGCAGTGGATCAGCAAAGAATTGGCGTACGAATGATATCTTTGTTTTATGTCTTGTAGAGGAATATTTTTCAGCCGATCATTGAAGTGGTTCTGTTGAATGATGCTGTGCCCCCGGTGTCCCAGTGATCTGCACTTGTGTAAAGCCACTTTCTTATTAATTGGGCATGTTAGGGTATTGCTAGATGTAATAGGAGTATGTGATGTTCCATTATGATGTCCACCTTACTTTTAGCCGGCCAATGAAATCAGTTGAGCTGAGCCAATGAAATTAGACTCGAAGCAGATTAATGTTAGGAATCGAAACAGCTTTGACCATGGACGCGGACGCAGGGTCCCGATTTTCTAGTAAGAGATGATAGGGATAATTCGGTAGGTGTCAAGGAGACCTGAACGATTCGGCTTCCGGGCCCACAAAGAACTGAAAATCCCGGCGATCGCTAAACCACCACGACGATTATTATCGACCGAATCAGAGGCACGATCGATCTGTCCACGAAGAACGATTCATGCAAGTAACCGAAGAACGAGTAAGAACATAAGATAAGCAATCACAATTATGAATATAGATTAAGATCAACTGGGGTTTAGAAACTTGGTCCTGTTGATCTAGCCGACACAAAAAGAACAAGACGAAATCTCACACAACCGCGACGAAATCAATGAAACAAAACCCAACTAAAACGAAGCACCACGGTGACTTATATAGGACGGCGGCCAGAGGAGGGGCGCCTAAACAGGTGCCCACACGCGCTCAACCCTAACCCTAGGGGTACACGGGACTTGGGCCCAAAAATACGACGACGCAGCGCCGGAAAGTTTTTATCTGTCAACTTATTTTCGTGATTCCCGTTGACTCGGATGGAATTTGAAGGCATGGCCGGATCCGTTGCTGAAGGCGTGCTTTCCGTACAATCGTTATTTGCCTTATTTGAACGTCGTATGTGATCTGGGCGTCCGTTTGAAGGTGCACTGATCCTGGATGGTCGAATCGGACTCGACAGCGACTTTGACGTCCTCTCGACTTAGGCCCGGTGGTCGAGGACTTCTTGAATCTTGGAACTAATTTGCTGAACTTTCGTTGATGAATGCTTGAATGGCATAGCATGAGGATTCATGCCGTCTTGTTACTTTTCTACTCCATCAGCAAACTCACAAGTGATGTCCTCATCATTTGAGAAACTGTTTCGAAAAGCTAGAAAGAAGTAATTTTTTATTAAAGCCTTATCCTGTCGCCTTGCCAAAAAAAAACGGAGTGAGTACAATTAATCCCAATTTAGCTTTTGCTAACGTGTATTGGAGGCAACGAGAAAGTTGCAAGCGCAAAAAATAAAAAGGCTCAAACAATTCAGACCGCCACGCGCCCACAGTAGGCAAATGGTGGGAAAAACTATCATACTCCCTCCGTTTTTTTTATTTGACGTTTTTGACTTTTTGGTACGTCTTTGACCATTCGTTTTATTTAAAAATTTTATGCAAAGATGTAAAACAATAAGACATATTTAAAGTACTTCTATTGATAAAACAAATCACAACAAAATAAATGATATTTACAAAAATAATTTGAATAAGACGAATGGTCAAAGACGTGTCAAAAAGTCAAAGGCGTCAAATAAAAAAAACGGAGGTAGTATTTGTGTGACGCTTAGCTCTTCATAACTTGCTCTTAACACGAATGTTTTCAGCTAATTATTGCTCTGGATGGTTTGTCATGTGGTAATTAGTGGTAACAAAATTAAACAGCATGTATGGGCGCAAATTTTTCGGAAAGAAAAAAACTACACACACAAAGATTTCAGTTGATAGTCAATTGTCCGTGTTTACCAGAAAATAAATTCCACCATTAAAAATCGACCATCTCCACTACATGGGTTATGAGCTTTGATTTTGCCATGGACGATTGGTGCTACGCACCACGCAACAGACCACATTATGAATGAACACGCATGCATATGGCAGTTGAGGATGACACACCCTTTGTCCTTTGGTTGTTTCCAACATGAGAGAATTTTGAAGGGCTAAATAAGATAAGATAAGTTTGTTATAACGGATGACATGGTGAATAATTTTAGTGAACTAGATATTTTTAAAAAAGTGTGAGATCACCATCACTCATCATTAGAGAATTTTTAATAGTAGAGATAACAAAATGTAAGGAACGTTCGCAATTGTTGATTTGAGTTTTTTTGTTTTCTTATTCTTTTTTTGTCTAACTTATACCTTGCACATATCTTTTGAGTAAGGAAAAAAAATCTATTTTTATCAAGGTTCTAAAAGTCGCTAGTCGCTAGTCGAGCGGCGAGGTGGTGACTAGGGTTAAACAACATTAATCGGACACATAAATCGGCACTAGTCGGAATTAATCTGTAATCGGTCCTAATCGGAGGACAATCGACTAGAGATTAATCGGGGACTAATCGGGGATTAATCAGGATTTTTAGAACCTTGATTTTTATCGTAAACTATTGCATTTCGTCTAAATGACCTCCCTAAACTACGAAATCAAATATTCTAGCCCACAACTATGCAAAATCAATAGCACTTAGAGCATGACCAATGCTACCCTAACTTAGGGTGAACTTAGCACTATTCATCAGCTTTGCGTGGCCATGTCAACTCCAACAACGATCCTTGTTGTAGCTCCTCTGATCGAACCACCGATCACCGCTATGCTCCACATTATGGCAACCTGAGCTTTTTCCTCGACGCTAGTGTCTACATGATTCTCGTGCCTCCACCAAGATCCTCCATGGCACCTCATCCAAAAATTTTCACATTGACAACCTTGATTATGAATTTATGATACCACTTGTTAGAAAACCAACATCAATATATTGAAGATTCGAATGACATACGAGGCATGATGTTTGGTAACATAGTTAAGTACCTTTCTTTCGTGCCAAATGCCAATCGACCTTACTTTATACTCCCTCCGTCCCAAAATATAGGACGTATAAAATTTTTCATCAAGACCAAGAAATGGTTTAAGAGAGTAAATCATCTTTAATTATCTCGTTACTCGAAACATGCATCTCCTTCCCATGCACTTAATTAATAGTTTTAATAGCAAAAGCTAGCAAAAGCATGCACTTTATAATGTGAATAGCTTAACTATGAGTTAATTGCTCGTCTTTCCCAAAGAAATAATGGGAAGACGCCTTATATTATGGGACAACTAAAAAAAACTTATGTGTCCTATATATTGGACAGAGGGAGTACATGACTGAATGGTTGACTCCATCATAAATATCTGGATTGGCTGGAGTTCTTCTAGCTATATATATATATATCGTAATAACTTCGTATAGCATACATTATACGAAGTTATACTAGAGCATGACCAATGCTACCCTAACTTAGGGTGAACTTAGCACTATTCATCAGCTTTGAATCAGAATCATCGTCGCAGCCACGTCAACTCCAACAACGATCCCTATCGTAACTCGTAGCTCCTCTGATCGAACCACCGATCACCGCTATGATCCACCTTACGGCAACCTGAGCTTTTTTCTCGACGCTATGTGTTTGCAAGATTCTCGTACCTCCACCAAGATCCTCCATGGCACCTCATCTAAAATTTTTCACATCGACAACTTTGATTATGATACCACTTGTTAGAAAACCAACGTCAATTAAAGATTCGAATGACATACGAGGCATGATGTTTAGTAACATAGTTAAGTACCTTTCTTTCGTGCCAAGTGCCAATTGACCTTACCTTATACTTCAAAATGATCGACTGAATGGTTGACTCCACCATAAATATCTGGATTGGCTGGAGTTCTTCTAGCTAGCTGTATATATCCACCCGGTAGATCGATGTAACCAGCTGGGCGTTAATTTATTGGAAATTCTAAAGCTCCAGTGGAAGGGCACGGCGTGGATTTTATAGGATTAATGCCATCGATCGAATTGCGGCACGAGACAGACAAGTCGCGCGATGCATGGAATTGAGCATTCTTAATTCATAAGATTAATGTCTATTTAGTGTGTGTGAGAGAGAGCACCTTCAGCATGAATAGCGAAAACTAACATTAGCTCAGACTTAATTTTTCCTTTGATAAAGTGTCTTCCAAATAATGGAATCTTTTAGATCGAACTGTGTAGTATAGTGCGAAAAAACTTTAAAGAGACAGATAGAGTTGTGGGCAATAATGTTTTAGAAGAGAAATTTAGAGTAGCACCGTAATGAAAATCGATGATTGTGCGTGGTGGATTGGTGGTGAGTTTGGGCATGTTGGTTGGGTGGCCGCGTCTAGCTTGCGCGAGCCATCAACCGCATGTCTGGTTGCCTGGTGGCCAGTGGAGCGAAGCTAGCCTTGCTAATGCAATTTCACTATTTTGGCCTAGCTCTTGGGAAATGTTCCTACAGGATTTGGCTAGCCTTTTCACGACGACTGGTTATCGAGAAAGACTTGTTTTGACGCAGGACGTCGAGTTTTAGTTGTTTCCTGCAGTGGGCCCTTGGATTAAAAAAAAGACAAGCATTGACATATCTCTCGGCCTGATTTCATTCATTTCAGTTATTTAGCCATTTATTGACATGAAGTATATATATAGTACTATTTCATCTGTTATATATACATCTGAACTTAATAATCTAAGATCCACGCACATCATGATGAGCTTCCAATCATGTATTTAGCTGGTATATATCTTCCAAAACAAACTTAATTATCAAGCTAGAGGCCGATTATGCGTGATTATATTAGCACAAACAGACACAGACGCATGCATGCATGGACCCATGTGCAATCACAACTGTTTGCTGTTTGCAAGCAAGAAATTGATTATTGTCGGCCAGCATGCAGTAGGTAGATCTATAGATTTTGTTTTCTTTTGCCAGGCACAGGGGGAGATCTTGACTGGCAATAGCATGTCATCTTATGTACTGCTCATGTGATCATAATTAACCTGGCACGATCATACATATGGATCAGCTCTTAACATCCAGTAGTGCATGCTTAGCTCGATTAATTCCAATATAATGTGCGGCATAGTACACAAGGCAGCATGCAGCATCCTTTGGTGTCAGTATTCTAGACTGATGACAGCTTAGTCACGACAAGAAACACACAATTTGTGCAGGCATGCATGCACCGACATGCATGCATGCATGTTGATGATCTATCCTGACGTCGTTGAATTGCACCGTTTGATCTGGACATGATCGTCGGTATATATATCCTGCATGTATATATTATGTATATATATCCATGCGTATGTTAGAGCACACGACAATCATCAGGAAAAATATATTTTTTGCTATACAAATGTTAACTCTATCAGCAAAATTCTTTTTTTTTTTCTAATTAATGGGTATAGATAAAACTAAGTGTAGGAAAAGATCGAAAAGTATTGGGTTTTTTTCATCCATGCCATTATTACGTTGCATATATTCGGAACTGCCATTATAAAGTGCCTATTGTCACTGATGCCATTATCTCAGCAACAAACCTCAGCACTGCCATTCTTTGCAATTTCGGAGGATTTACAAACTAAAATACAACCAAAATACTCATATGACATGTGGGCCCCTAATGTCATCCTCACACCTTCTTCTTCTTCCTCCTCATCTTCTTCTTCCTCTCTCCACCGCTACGTACTCTCTCCTCCATCGTCGCCGGAGCTCCACCGCCGGAGCTCCACCGCGCCGCCGCAGGAGGTCCACCGCGCCGCCGCTGGAGCTCACCCCGAGCTCCTCCGCTGTCCTCCCGGAACCCTAACCCGAGCTCACCGTCGCCATGGCCGCCTCCACCAACGCCAGGATGGACCTCGATGCGTGCGCCGCCGCCGCCTGCCTCCTCCTCTGCCGCTGCTGCCCTCCTCCTCGGCGGCAAGGAGCTCCTCCTTCACGGCGGCGACGGCGGCGCGAGCTCGACGGCAGCCGCGGCGGGGGAGCTCGAGATGGACGGTGGCGAGCTCCTCCTTCGCGGCGGCGACGGCGGTGTGAGCTCGAGATGGACAGCGGCGAGCTCCTCCTTCGCGGCGACGGCGGCGGCGCGAGCTCGACGGCAGCCGCGGCGGGGGAGCTCGAGATGGCAGCCGCCGCAGCTTGAAGAGAGAGGGGAAGAATAGGAAAAGGAAGAAGAAGGGATAGAGGATGACATGTGGACCCAGGCTGTCAGCGTGTATTTCTCTGTATTTCACATGTATTTTGATTTTGTATACTCCGTAAATCTCTCAAAATGCTCAAGAATGGCAGTGCTGAGATAATGGCATCAGTGACAATAGGCACTTTATAATGGCAGTTTCGAATATATGTAACTTAATAACGGCATGGATGAAAAAAAATACTAGTTTTTCTGGCCAGGATATTCTGAAGCTTTTACTTGTCATCATCCACTACATACAAGAATAGCAATACTTCTTAACCGCTAAATTATATGGATTGCTTTTGCCGGCAAGAGAATATCTCGCAAGTAAGGCCCTATTTCGTCGGCTAGAGATGTGGGACGACGAATCTAGGGTTGTTTCAACGGTTCCATGATCAAGCTGGAAAAAAATAGAAATTAAGGCGCAGGAGGGAATTAAAATTTGAATATTTTTTTCTAGTGTTTTTTGTCGGCCAAGTGCTAAAGCTAGTGAAATTTTATCAATCAGATAGTTTTCAAAAGAAAATATGTCGACGGATTAGGAGGTGTCGGGGCTTGTTAGATGCCAATCTTGTTGGAATGGGGATTGTCGGCGTGTTTCAGCTGACAGATTTTTCAGGGACTACTACGGTGGTTCGGTAGTGGAGGTGTGTGTGGTTGGCTCACTCCTCTCCTCTCCCGAAAAAGAACGCAAGAACGGACACCGTATTTACCTAGGTTCGGGCCCCTTGAGCGGGTAACAGCTCTAATCCTGCTCAAAGTCCTTGCACTCTGGAAAAACTGTCTATCCTCAGGTCCTTGATCCTGAAAGAGCCCCCCTCCTACGAATACAACCCACAACCCTTACACACTCGGTCCGACGTGGGTCACAAAGTAATGAACAGTGTACATTAAATAGCCCTGACACTGTAGTTTGTCCCATCTCTGATCGCATGTCGAAGTCGCCACCCTGCGGCGCCCTCGCAGCGTCTGGGGACAGAAAGGAAGTGACAGGGTGGGCACCTATCCCCGATGCCTTGTCACTGCGCCTAATCGCGCGCACCTGCAGAAGCTACTGCGTAGCTGACGCCATGGAGTGACGCCTACTCCGTCAGACTGGTTCCATCGCATTAAATGCGCCAGATCCGGGGTGATCCACCCCCGTCCTTAGAAGGGAAGCTACCTCCCTCTTCTGCTCAGCATCCTCTGACAGTGGGGCCTCACGCCCTCCAGCTGTCCACGGGACCAACACGTGTAATGCGCGCCTGGTTGGAGCCTGCTCACCCACCTGCTCGCCACGGTGCTATGAGACTGGATCGCCTGGCGCATGGGCATTGCTCGCCCACCTACTCGCCGGGTCAACACGCAGCCCGCCCGCCCGCCCAGCGCTTGGGGCCTGCTTGCCCTCCTGCATGCCGAGTCACCACATGGCTTGCCCGCCCAACGCTTGGGGCGTGCTCGCCCGCCTGCACGCCGGGGCACCTCGTGGCTAAAGTAAACTTAAGTTGAGTAACTTACCTAAAACCAGACCTTGGTCCGCTTGGGTTCGATGTTGTTGTTAAGTATGGGATACTCCAAGACAGTCCCACACGTCAGCGGCACGGGGGTACACCCCGATGTATAAAACACCGACAAGGATCGTGGAGCCCTATTCCAAGGCGTATTAGGGCATTTGTAGGCGAGAGAGTCCGATAATTTGCTAAATGACACCCCATCAATCTTTACCCAGCCGAGCTACCCTCGAGCTAGCCACAGGACCGAGGTGATTTGTTTCAAACAATGGTGTTTATGTCGTCGTGGTAATTGACGATGTGATGAATCTATGATTGTGCATGTTGTTTATGCCGAATATTGTTTGCATATGTCAATGTTCAATTTGTGTTATTTTAGATGTGGATGTGGATGGAATATTTGTGCATGTGATGGAATGTGAGATTGTTGATGAATATGTGTGAATGTGAGGGATATATATGTTGGGTGTTTTGGGTTTGAGAGGTGATGCTGCTATCGGGAGCAAAAACTGCTTTGGGTTATCCAAAATAACCCGTGGGGGGTGCTATTGCATTTTTATAGCTGCTTTTTTCTGAAAATAATTACTCTCAACGGATTAGGGTAAGCTGTCGAGAGAGGACCATTCCTAGCCACCGTGCTATGGTGTCGAGGGGCATCTCTCTCGATGGCAACCATTAGACCTTCGAGAGAGGTCGCGCTCCCCACACCGTGGTGGCTGGCCCACTGGGATTTCTCTTGAGTGGCTCCAGCGAGCCATCAAGTGCACTGGTTCTTGTCTCTCAACAGCCTCCACCACTACAGGAAATGATCTCTGTGTCGACGGCCGCAAAAAGCAATGTCGGCGGTTAGAATCCCGACGACAGGCTGTGTCGGTGGCCAAAAGTACTGCCGACGACAAAACCAGCATCAGGACACCAATGACGTCGGCCAACGCAGAGCCGACGACAATACCTGCCCTGCAGAGAGCACGAGTTCAATTTTTTGAATTTTTGCTCCCGCTAAAAGGGTTTTGTCCGCGGCCGAACAAGCCGTGTCGTCGGCTCTAACCCAGACGATAGTCTGAGGCCATCAGTGACGTCAGCCAAGCGTGGGCCGACGATAATGCCTCCCCTCCCGAGAGCACGATTCCGAATTTTTGAATTTCAGTTCCTGCCTAAAGAGTTTTGTCCGCGGCCAAAAAAGCTCTGTCGACGGCTCTAACCCTGACGAGAGTCTTTATCGTCGGCCAGTTATATGCCGCCGACACTGCCTGCCCTGCCAAGACCACGTCGTCGCGGCCGGGGTGCGGTAGGTGCGAGCTGTGTCGTCGTCCAAGCATTAGCCGACGTCAAAGGGTACTTTGTGACGTCGGCCAGGACATGGCCGACGTCATAGCTCCTCTCCCCTGGCCACCGCCAGTCGATTTATTTTAGGGCCCCGATGGTGGTTGGGGCGGGGAAGGACCTATGTCATCTACGACGGGTTCGGTGGGATGGCTCATGGTCGGCCAGGCTTTTTGGACTCTGTGCTGCTGTTGACACAAAAAACAAGGATTTCTGTGAACACACGTGTGCCGAAGCGTCGATTCAGTGATCGCGTCGCAACTCAAACCAAGCGTGCCAATTGATTTGACCTGTAAATCAATAAGGATGAAATCGTTAGTAATATAAGCCTAATCGGCTTTTAAAATAGCCAGATCAGGTTATCTATAATCGGTTTTTGTATTAACCGATTATAGTATCTATCGGCTTGAAGCCAGATAGAGCGGATACGTTCAAATAGATATTCAAATCTAATCGTTTTACTTATTTTTGGTATTTTTGTAATAATATCAGCAATAAACCCTAAAATCAATGTATCGGATTTAACCAAGAAACAGATTGAATAGATTAGTCAGGCCAAGACAGTATTCAAGTCTAAATCTAGATACAAACCAATAAACCGATTTAAAGATAAAGGCTGATAGAAGTAGATGCGATACAGGGAGAGATAATAGCCCTACGTCCAGCCTTTCTTATATATCAAAGATGAAATACAAGAGGTGGCTCGTCGAGACGAACAAGTCTCGGCGAGATTATGGTGTATGCGAAGTGCTAAGGCGCTAGAGCTCTAAGTCAGAGATGTAAACTCCAGCCAGGTCCTCCTAAACGCCTTAGGGGCCCTGTTTATATAGTGCGGAGCAAACCGACCTACCGAGGAATATCGGGCCGGGCTAACTACGAGATCGCAACGAACTCAGTACATGCCAAATATATCCCGAGGCAGATAAGGTAAACTCCTAATCTTGGGGACCACGACTCCTAATCCAATCCGGGAAACCACGTCCGGGTCTTCACGTAGCCGTGCAGAACTCTGTTCGAGCCGGACTCAAACAGGAATCCTAGGCCATCACGCACCGTGCCAACTCAGAGGCTGTTCGGCAGGATGCTCATGGGCCTGATAGAACCTTCCAGGGAGCTGGGCCCTGGTAGGCTGTTCGATTGGGCCGTTAGGGAGTGGGCCATGGCAATGGGCCGTAATTCAATCCCCGACACAACCCTTATACACTCGGGCTGCGCGTGGGTCACAAAGTAATGAACAGTGTACATTAAATGGCTCTGACACTGTAGTTTGTCCCATCTCTGATCGCACGTCGAAATCACCACCCTACGGCGCCCTCACAGCGTTTGGGGACAGAAATGAAGTGACAGGGCGTGCGTCTATCCCCGCTGCCCTATTACTGCGCCTAATCGCGCGCCTGCAGAAGCTACCGAGTAGCTGACGCCATGGAGTGACGAGGGTAATCATTTCGTTAGGCCCTTGCCTACTCCGTCATACTGATACTAAATGCGCCAGATTTGGGGCTATCTGCCCCATCCTTAGGGGGGAAGCTACCTCCCTCTTCTGCTCAGCATCCTCTGACAGTGGGGCCCCACTCACTCCAACTGTTCACGGGACCAACACGTGTAATGCGCGCCTGGCTGGAGCCTACTTGCCGACCTGCTCACCACCGTGCTATGAGACCGGATTGCCTGGCGCCTGGGGCCTGCTCGCCCACCAGCTCGCTGGGTCAACACACAGCCCGCCCGCCCAGCGCTTGGGGCCTGCTCGCCCTCCTACATGCCAGGTCGCCACGAGGCTTGCCCGCCCGACGCTTGGGGCGTGCTCGCCCGCCTGCACGCCGAGGCACCTCGTGGGCTCGTGGCTGAAGTAAACTTAAGTTGACTAGGTTACCTGAAACTTGACCTTAGTCCGCTTTGTTTCGATGTTGTTGAGTATGGGATACTCCTATACGGTCCCACATGTCAGTGGCACAGGGGTACACCCTGATGTATAAAACACCGACAAGGATCATGAAGCCCTATTCCAAGGCGTATTAGGGCATTTGTAAGCAAGAGAGTATGATAATTTGCTAAACGACACCCCATCAATTTTTACCCAGCCGAGCTACCCTCGAGCTAGCATGGGACCGAGGTGATTTGTTTCAAAAAATGGTGTTTATGTCGTCGTGGTAATTGACGATATGATGAATCTATGATTGTGCATGTTGTTTATGCCAAACATTGTTTGCATATGTCAATGTTCAAATTGTGTTATTTTGGATGTGGATGTGGATGAAATATTTGTGCATGTGATGGAATGTGAGATTGTTGATGAATATGTGTGAATGTGAGGGATATATATGTTGTGGGTGTTTTGGGTTTGGGAGGTGATGCTGCTATTAGGAGCAAAAACTGCTTAGGGTTATCCAAAATAACCCGTGCGTGTGTGGGAGGGGGGTGCTATTGCATTTTTATAGCTACTTTTTTCTGAAAATAATTACTCTCAACGGATTAGGGTAAGCCGTTGAGAGAGGACCATTCCTAGCCACCGTGCTACGATGTCGAGGGGCATCTCTCTCGATGGCAACCATTAGACAGTCGAGAGAGGTCACACTCCCCACACCGGCGCACCGTGGTGGGCTGACCCACTGGGATTTCTCTTGACCGGCTCCAGCTAGCCGTCAAGTGTGCTGGTTCTTGTCTCTCAAAAGCCTCCACGTGGTCGTCGATAGAATGTCATCGAGCTCTAAATGACGGCAACACTTCCTTTCTCAACCGTCGTCTCGATAGAACTATCTCGACAGCTAGCCGTTGAGATAACTTGTCGAAGGTTTGGATCGTTGAGTCTACTATTGTTTCCTGTGGTGACAGGTCAATGCTTATTAATCTTTCTAATGTATTTGGTGTACTGTAAATTGGAAGGTTAAGATTGAGCAACCATCTGAAATTTTTAATAAAACAACACTAAGCTTGATCCTTAAGTGAAATTCTCTTTTCTTTTTCACCTGATTTGATGTGTTAGAGCATCTCCGCCAGAATCTTCATATTTCATTCTCTATATCCCTTCTCTAATCACTATGCATTCTCTATATTTTCATCATCTCGCACAGAGTCTTTATCCTCGAAAAGATATATAGATTGGAGAGAGAGTATCTAAATTTAGAGACTTTGGAGTGAGTTTTTTAAATTTAAAGATTGAGATATAGACTCTACTAGATCGTTATAGAGACTGAAGATTGTTCATAATAGTATTTTAGGGAACTTGCTGGTGATACTCTTAGATCTCTTAAGAACTAAGACCATATCCAACCATTTTCCCTTCATTTCATTCCTTTCCCCACATTCTTTTTTTTTTTCATTTTCTACCATCTCCAACAGCCGACAAAGACCTATGTCGTCGGTTTTTTGGACCAATGACGTCGGTTCTAACCGTCGACACTGAGTTTGATTCCTGTAGTGCACGTGGTCGTCGATAGAATGTCATCAAGCTCTAAATGATGGTAACACTTCCTTTCTCAACCGTCGTCTCGATAGAACTATCTCGACAGCTAGACATTGAAACTAACTTGTCGAAGGTTTGGGTCGTTGAGTCTACTATTGTTTCCTGTGGTGATAGGTCAATGCTTTGGTTTCCATTTTTTCATGTCGTTAGATAATATAATAAAAATATTAATCTTTCTAATGTATTTGGTGTACTGTAAATTGGAAGGTTAAGATTGAGCAACCATCTGAAATTTTTAATAAAACAACACTAAGCTTGATCCTTAAGTGAAATTCTCTTTTCTTTTTCACCTGATTTGATGTGTTAGAGCATCTCCGCCAGAATCTTCATATTTCATTCTCTATATCCCTTCTCTAATCACTATGCATTCTCTATATTTTCATCCTCTCCCGCAGAGTCTTTATCCTCGAAAAGATATATAGATTTGAGAGAGTCTGAATATAGAGACTTTGGAGAGAGTTTTTTAAATTTAGAGACTGAGACAGAGACTCTACTAGATCGTTATAGAGACTGAAAACTGTTCATAATAGTATTTTAGGGAACTTGTTGGCGATGCTCTTAGATCTCTTCAGAACTAAGACCATCTCCAACCATTTTCCTTTCATTTCATTCCCTTCCCCCACATTCTTTTTTTTTCATTTTCCACCATTTCCAACAGCATCTCTATGAAGAAATTCATGAAGAGAACAAAGAGAGAATTTCTTTCTGAATTGAATGCACAAATAAATTTCTAGTGATGAAGAAACACAAAGAGAATTTGTTAGAGCATTTGAAATAATCTCTTTGTAAAGAAAAAATGGTCCTCGAAGAGATACCTTTGGAGATGGTCTAAGTACCACTTGTTAGACTTCTAGGTAGGTTTTTTTCTCTGAGATGTCTAATCAAAGCATCATCGACCCGCTTAACTGTTTGCTTTCTTTTAGGGTTTTCTGCGATTCCATTTCCTGGGATGTTTCTTTTTCTCAATTAACTTAACCCATCCAAACATGTCCAAACTTTGCTACAGCATGATTTTTTGTAGTTTATTCAAGTATTTTTAATCAATTTTTTATTTCCTTTCGAAGATGGTAGTATTGCTCTTGACGCACTTTGGATTCCATTAGTCCATTTTATGCAATAACTCTAAAAAAATGTTCTAGAATTCAATCGACACTGGCCATTTGGCGGGTCCAATGCACAGTTAGAATTCACATGGACATGTCGACAATAAGCACCCAAAAAAAATCGTGCAGTTTATCTGATACTCGAAGTACAAGAAATTCTATTAAAAAACATCCAGTTAACCTTAAGCAGTTCATATAAATTCAGCATATTACCATTCCATGCAGTCCCTGAAATGGGAACTTTCAAGATACTAGCTTAATTCTAACCAATCTTGTCAAAACTTCTGTAATTGGTGCGTGAATCAAATGAAACTGTAACTGATTTATTTATCTCTGTAAAGTACCAGGGATAAGGATCAAGTAATACAACTGAAACTGATGAAAGGAGAGGGATTCCAGCAAGGCAGCAACACAGGCACAGTTTTGTGACCATCATAAACAACCAAGAACCCGATAGGATCATGCATCTGCTTAAGAAGAGGTCTACAAGCGTCTACAAAATCCAGCTAATCATCTGAGAGGGGTGACAGAGATGCATCTGATGGCAATGAGATGGACAATGACAGGGCTGACACCATGGCCTGGAACTAATCATGCAGTGTTGGATTTTCATACCCTGACCTGTCCAAATCCTTGGAATGAATACAAATCCCCAATGAGAATGAATAGTTTGCTTGCATTGCAGGCCTCACAAATCTGAGGACCAGAGGTTCTGCCCACTGGGGACCAGCACATGTTATTGTTATTTGTTACCAACTACTCCACATAACTCACTATCCAATCACATTGCCCAATCTTGAGCTGCATATAAGCCAACCCAAGATCCAACTTCAATTCTGCATCTGATCAGAACTCACTGCTGGATTCAAATCAAATGAAATCTTTCACTTAGCTCTTTTACCGTCAGAAAATATACTTAGCCTGGTAAAATGTGATGGATCAGTCTTTGTGCTTACATTCCTTCCGTTGTCGTAATCGGTGGTTAGGGTGCCTTTATTATACCTTTTTCCATGTGATGCAAAGGTTGATAGATATTCTGACTTTCGGTGACAGTAATGTAAGTGTATATATTAGTTTGCGGCAACTGGTGATGATAATCTTAATCCAATGCACATGTGCGTATGAGATCTAAACATGGCATGCTTAGTTGTCTGTTCAGTGATCCTTTTGGTTTAGCGATCCACAAAAACGTTCAAAACCAACAATGCTACACAACCCCATGGAGAGCACCAATTAAAACTTAACTACAACCATGCATATCATAAGATGAGCGGTTGCACTATAAACATATTGATTTCATCTATATAACAACGAAAATCTTGTGTGATGTGGCATCGGAGGGGGAGCATAAGATTTTTGTGCTGCAAATGAGAATATAATAGCCGGGGCTTCTTATCTTGGTCCTATCCTTTTCTTGGCACTACATAGGAGCATCTTTGATACCTTCATCATACATGAACTCCATTGGCCTAAGTGACTTGGATTTGTTTGCCATGCCCACGAGGCCCCACCATGACAGTAAAACTAATGACAAGAGAGAATCTTAAATCCCCTCCTCTCCCCCCTGCCTCACCAGATTTGATACATGCCAACCTGTTGCTTCTGAGCAGAACCAAAAGTTCTGGCCTTGGCCTGGGAGTAGCTATTAGCTAGCAGGAAATCTTCTTGTGAGAGTAAGCGGAGAGTGCCTTCCTTCTTCAGAGAAATTAAGCGGAGAGTGCCTTCCTTCTTCAGAGAATCCTTCCAAGAGGTGAGCACAAGGCTCTTGATCTTCCTGACTTGTTTCTCATGATTCTTGTCTTCAAGAACTGCAGTCAACTTACAAGAAGCATGATAATTTTTCTGAAAGTTCAGAAAATCTTGTTCTTTGATAATTCTTCATACTTTCATAATTTTATGTGCAAGGAGCTGGCATCCTTCAGTTTGCAGAGAAATGATAGTAGCTCTTCCTCTTGTTTCTTCTGGAATTCAGTGATCTTTTCAGAATAGCTTCCTGTAGTGACAGTTCCTCTTCTTTCTTCTGGAACTCCGTAATCTATTCAGATTTCCTTCCTGCAGTAAACTCTTTAGTATACTTAGAGAGAGTAATGACATGCAAGCATATCGTTGTTCAAACAAACAACCCAATAAGAAATACACATGCATCGCCTCCTGGTTTCTTCCATGTATAGTTTAGTCTGCATGAATTAAACATTACAACCATTTCAGTATGTGAGATTTATAGGTTTCATTATGAGCATGAAGGTGTTAGGGAATAGTTGTTTCTGTTGAATCACTTTTTTACTATGGAAGTATTTGGTTGCTTGGAGAAAGTACAGAGTACAGACAACAAAACACAAATATTTATTGAATTCCAGTACAGTAAGAGCCATAATTGAACTGTTCAGTGATGAAAATCTAATCTTCCACATGAAACCTAAAAATGCCCCTCAAATGTTTCTGAATATGACACACCATTATTATGCTGTATAAAAACCTAGTTTTTTCTATTGTCCTACAATCAGATAAGGCTTCTACCTTTTATTACCCATATAAAACAGCTTGCATGCTGTCTGCATGATTTCTCCAAAATGTTCAGCAATTATTCGAAAGGAAATGACATTTTTTGCATCTTAACGAGATAACTCACCACAAAATGCTGTCCTCACCCAATTATGTTTTATTTATTGTAAACCAGTGTACACGCACACAGACAAATAATAGATGTGTTAGGTCACATCAGATGTGCAAATAGCATTTAGTATGCTTTTATAGGATACTCATTCATCTAACTAATGGAACCTAAATGACTCATCGTAGACTCGTAGTACCTACTTGAATTAATTACAAAAGTGGATACCCCTATCTAAGAACAAGAAACTTCTCCCGAGAAGAACAATGATTCAGAAGTTTCACTTGAAAGGTGTCAAACCTTGACACCAGACAATGTCCCCATCACAGGCCCAAAAAGATAAGAACTCAAGAGAGCCAGATACACAGCCAGCACTTAAACAAAGCTTCAATAATTGCAACGCAGATGCAATATCCTATACCCATTGCCATTGTTACAACACCAGCCATTGGTTGGTACTCATTTGTCTCTGATGAAACAGGTGAGAGGTAGGCACACTCTTCAGGCCAGTGAGCCTAACTAACTTTGTGCGGATTGGCGAAGAATGGAGAAAGAACACATCAAGATGGCCATAATGAAGCAGGAAGAGACATTCAGGCAACAGGTAAACAAAGCAAACACAGTGCTTGGCTAAGATTGTTCCACTTCTCTGTTGATGAAAGCATCCGATGATCTGTTCTTCGTCGAAGCAGGTTAATGAGCTACATCGTGTGTACCGGGTTCAGAAGCAACTGATGATGGAGATGCAGGCCGTTGAGATGAACCAGGCTCAGGCAAGCTCAGATACTCTGACCAAGCCGATGGCAGAGATAGATCGCCCACAATGGTACAGTAACTCAGGCGAGAAGAAGGCCCCTTTCATTGAAGACTTCGACCTGGAGCTGACACTAGGGACTGGGGCTGGCAGGAGGAAGCAGGAGAAGCCATCCAACTCAGACTCTGGCGCAACAATGTCGTCGTCGAATTCTGCTGAATCTGAGCCAGGGCAGGCATTCCCTGGATCCAACGTAACACTCAGGTTTCAGAATGAGAGCAAGAGGCATGATGACCAGCTCATGCAGTCCCCTTGGCTCTACCAATGTTTAAGTCTGAAGATGGCATGACTACTTAGCTAGGGTGGTTTGGGTGTTCAAGAGCTCAAACAAAAAGCATAGGCATTGGAATATGTATGACACATCCTAATTCGTTGCAACTGGAGTGAGCTCAGACCAACTAACATTTGAGAAAAATGATAAAGGATCTGAAGGGATCATATCAAATAATCAAACATCAAAGCTACTCAGATTCTAGGCAATGTGAATGAAATGTGAAATAATTTCTTTGGACATAAAACAAAGCATTTACAGAAATAGTCATCACGAAGGCTTCATTGTATGTAATAACGCTCTTCGAGCATGGACCCTGTCTAGTCCTCCTTATCTTAAAGAAAAGAACCCATTCACCCAACGGCTCATATCTAGCTAGATACGGAGAATTTGGCCCAAAAAAAAAAACTGCTTGCTTCTAAGCCGCTGTAACGAGCCTTGGAAAAAATAGAAGAAACGACTAGTATCATTCTATTATCCATACAAAAATGCTTCAGCCAAAAACGTAGGCAAGTTGAAGCCACGTGGACACTAAACCCTAGAGAAAATGAAAATGTGCATCGGAAGTAATTCATCTTTCTCTTAGCCTTCAAATATCGGAAACTTCAATGATCAAGTAGCAGGATTGATGGTATATTGTTGGAGGTAATGTCTCTGAAGACTGCCTTGCAGAAGTAACTGGCACATAACTCAGTAGTCATTCAGTGCTATGACTATGAGCTCGCAACCACCACCTCCACATCTGCTTTCTTTAAGCTTGCCATGTATGTTATGTAGATGGTCCAAAGAAACGAGAAGGAATTGCTCACCAGCGGCTGGGGAAAAAATACTTCTGATCAGAACTGCTGTCAAACAAGCTTTTAACTAAAACTGGAAGAATATGTTTCAAACTTACTGTTACCTGCAAATGAACGGGGATAAACTTGAAAGTAATGAAGTCACAAAGTGGCCAATATATCAGCCCACTTTTGATGGTAGGAATTAAATCCCTCTTCAATCTTGCCATGATCTCAGGGATGGTCTCACCTATGAATCATATAAAAGAAACAATTATAAAATACAGGAGTTTACTTACCACAAAAGTTTCAACAGGAAAGGTTTCTGTTTGGTAAAGTTGGTGGGGAAGGCACTGCACGTAAGCTTATCTGAACATAGCTTCTCCCATCATGCTCTACAGTGGGTATACATGTTACTACAAGCAAACCTTATCCTGAATTTGGTAGTACTGTGGTCCACGATGCATAGGGTCATAGACTTCACCAAGACTCAGTTGAAAAGACTAATTCAAAAGGCTCTACAATGAGTTGTGTAGTAAGGAGATTGATAAGAGTATCTCTGAAATAAATTTATGATATTATTTGGGTGTACTTGTGTAGGTGGAGTCAGGTGGGACGGCCATAGAAACACTTGAACTCAAAATATATTAACATCATAATGCTAGTGAAGGAATTTCGCAAGGAAAGGCAAGCCTTTGGATTTTATATGTTTACTACGTTGGCTCAGTCAAATGCCTTCAGCTTATTTACTCGAACGTTTTTTATAGCTAAGGACCAAAATAAATAAATACAAGCACACCACATCAAGGACAGACTGCAGTTTTTATGTAGCAGCATCGGTACACTTATTTGATGTAACTAGGGCATGGAACAATAAGTCTGGCAGATTATATGGAAAAACAAGTCATATAAGTTATGACTCTGTGGAAATAGTACCTATTTGACTCTGTGGAAATAGTACCTATTTGGTCTCTCAACTATACCCATTGTACCAAACTGGTCCCTAAACAAAATACCGGATAAGATCGGTCCCTAAACTAGCAAAACCGGACCTAAACGGTCCTTTGACCAGTCAACTAGCAGTTTCCTTTTTTCCTTTTTTTTTGTGTGTGCGTAATAACTTCGTATAGCATACATTATACGTGAGAAAGTTGCTGACATGACGTCCATATGGGTATTTTTGATGACATGGTATCAACATGGCTACCGTGTCCACATAAAGAAGATAGCCGTGGCGGCCATGTGGATGTCTTGTCATACAGGGACCAAATAGACACTGTAAGTACAAGAATATCAGCTGAAAGCCTGAAACAACAATCAAATTCATGTCACTTTTCGAGACAATTGAATAGGAGCTAGACATTTTTTTTCATGTTTTGCAGATTGCCAACTACATTATAAAAGGAAGCCACTTAGGGCATGACCAATGGAGGCATAACTTAGGTCGTCCTAATACTGTAGCAAATAAAATAGAAGAGATGAAAATGTAGATGAATAGTGGCTGAATTGTGCTGGGTCGACCTAACTTAGGCTTGAGTTAGTGATGCTCTTAGTATTTTCACTTCAACATTTCTCTCACTAATTACAATTTATGGCTTCAAATTTGGGAACAAATTGGGGAATTCGACTTGTATGTAACATATTGAAACTACATGTGGTAAATTGTGGCTTTGTATAATACAGGTTGAATTTTGCATCTAATTTTACATTTTTTTTACAGCAGGGCTTGCAATCTTTATAGAAGTTATGGTAATCAGCTTACTGAGTGGAGATAAGTCCATGCAAATAACCCAGGGTGCTCTAATGAAAGTGGATATGTTTGGCCATGCAAAGTTAGTTCTACTACTTTTACAACAATTCTAACACTATAAAGCCAACAGCAGTAAAGCACACAGCACAAATGGTGTTAATGATGCAGGCTAGAAGTTTGAAGCTTTAGCCACATGTTTTCATCAAATTTGAAACAGGGAATAAACAATTATTTCAACCAATTAGGTTAAATGTAACAAAAATGATTGTTCATTTCCTATTCATGCCACAGTGAAGTATGAAAATCAGGTCATGTTCAAAGAAAGTGCAAATCAGCTTCCCTATATGAATATCTTGTTTACGTTTACACAATGCAGACAGAATAATTAAAGCCAAGATAAACAATGTTGATCGTTAAACAATGTTGATCATTGTACCAAAGACATTAACAGTTGGACCTTACAAAAATCCTATAAACAGAACATTTAATACATCAGCTATGTAGCATTGTGAATGCTGAACCACATTTGCAACAAGATTGCTGGAAAGAGATATGTTCATGTCTATTTTTTTCCATTACTTTCTTTCAAGTGGACTGATTTAGGATTTGGTACAGCTACTACTGTGTCTCAATCCCATATGTTGTTTTTTCCTATAATAAGTGGAAACACAAAAACTACTACAAAATACGACAGGTTTGTCATGCTGTCTAGCGCCGGTGTATTCAAATGGTAATTTATATATTAGTAGTATATCATTGTATCAGAGATGAGTTGTTATCAGCATATGAAAAGTGTAACTGGTATTAATAGTGCAATATCAAGATAGAATTACAGATATACCAAGAGTAAAGTCAAGTTCAACAAATGATTTGTGCACGTAAGACGTAAGTTCGTTAACACCCAAAAGAAAAGAAAAGAAAGTATTTCAAACTATGTAAGGTAAATGAGCACTATACCTTGTAATCCTGCATTGTATGAGAAGAAAACTGAATTAATAATTGGTCCATATACTGCTTGCCCTAGAAACATCTTCTTCAAGGTGTTCACTACATCCTTTTTTGGGAGCACTTTTGAGACAAAATTGAACCAAAGATGCAGAGAAGGTCCTGAGATGAGCAGCCCATAACTAGCCATGCGCAGAGTCCTAATTAGATCAAGTGAATCCTCAGGGCCAAGGGTAATCATCTGACGAGACAACAGAAAAAAAGAAAGATATGAGAAGTGATGTCCCTTCTTTAAAAAAATTGGTGAAATAACAAATAGTAGTCAGAGGTCCCATCGAAGAGGTAATACAAGACAAATGATGAAACCAAGTATGTGAGTTTAAAACAATATAAAATAAGCCTGCTAATATGCAAAAGTAATCATGGGCCATTTCATACAGATTATTCCAGGGGAAAATCTATTTTAAGCTTAGCCATACTACCTACTAGCAATGACCAATTGAGCACAAGGAAATCTGGAAATGCAGTACATGAATTGCATGTATATCAGCTTCATCACATACTACAACAACGATGGTTGTAACAGTAGGCACATAATCAAGTGCACAGCTGTACCGAGTAGACGAGTACCATATTATGTAGCAAAAGGGCATGGTCCATCCTTTATCGGTGCCATATTTCCTTTAGTAAATTAATGACACCAAAGTAAATAAATGATTAATTAGCACCAAGCTCCTACAAAGTTAGAAGGGATAATTTTTTTGAATGATGTGGTCTATATGACAGAAGCAAGCATTAGGTATTTACTATTTAGGTATGAAATCATGAGTAAGATACAGATGAAAGATGTTTCTTTATCAAACCTTTTTTCAATGCTCTACCTTCACAAATACAGGCTAGTTGAGTAGACAGAGGCTACATCTTAGGCTGAATACAATGTTGATCATTGTACCAAAGACATTAACAGTTAGACCTTATAAAAATCACATAAATAGAACATTTATATTATGTTCTATTTATCCTGAAGAACTAGCTTCGACTAGTTATATCCATGCCATTTTTGTCCACATAACAATAACGAACTTATATTATATTCCTTAATTAGATTGATTAGCCTATTAATTTTTGTTTGGATTGTTAAAGAGTGCACAAATTTTTCCTATAACCAAGCTTGGAATCATGTAGGCCTTGAAGACCATCACATCAATCTTCCACACTAGTACTAGCCAATAATGTGGTATCAATGTGTGATGCCTTTTACTACTTTTTATGTAAACACAAAACACTTGAAGTTTAAAACTAAATTAATTTTAATAGATTTGTCGTGGACCTCAACTCGCCATACCATTTTAACTCCAAATAGGAACCAGAATTCAACCCCACAAAACTAGAATATGATACATTCAATAGTAAATTGAATGCGGTTTCTCTAAATGTGGCATTTTGGGGGGAAATAGACAAATAGTGACGTCTGGATGGCTTAAACCTTTGTATGGAGCACTTGTTAGTCAAGTCCCACACACGTAGCTCGTTTCTTACAGTGTGCAAAATTACCAAATCGTGTTGCTACAAATACTATAGCGCCACTGCTAGACCACGCAAAATAGATGGCGTACGATCAGAGGAAGGCAATGCCCATGTTTCCCATGAATCGACGTTGCATTTGAAACAGGCACGTTCCATGAGGAATCAAACATTTCCCGATGCGTTGGGCGTACGTACTCTATCACCACCAAACAGAGTTCACGCGAGAAAGGGAGAAAGGCTGGGTCTTTACGAGCGATCGGGGCAGACAGGGATCCCACCTGAGAGGAGAGGTCAGCGACGGTGAAGATGGCAGCGGCGGTGATGCTCTTGGTCAGCACCGGCCGGGCCTCGAGCGAGCCGAGGTACCACGCGACCACCCCCGCCCCGGACCCCACCGCGCCGCTCCTCCTGCTTGGGGGGACGAAGGCTGGGCCGGGGAGGCGCGATGCAGGCCCGGGGGAAGGCGGTGGCGGGGGCGGGGGAGAAGGAGGGGGCTTGGAGGAGTGGAGGTGGGAGCGGAAGTGGGACCAGGACGCGCTGGGGGTGCGGCGGAGCGGGAGGAGGGCGCGGCCGCCGGCGAGGAGCGCTCCGGCTGGGGCCATGGCGGCGGCGGGGTCTGGGTGGCTGGTTCTTGGCTGCCCGGCGCTTGCGGGGGTTTTTAGAGGGCTTGAACGAGAAGAAAGGTGAGGAATGCAGCCGGTGGGGCCCACGCGTCAGTGTCTCGTCACTAGTCACACTACTTTTGTCTTTTGAGAGGTGCCAATGCGTACAAATGGGGAAATTAGTGCACAATCTTATTTCTTCCGTCTGTTTTACTCAACTTATTTATTCGGCACATCTGTTTTACTCAGCTTAGATGCAGGAGTATTCGAGCTATGGAGCTTCTCGTCTTCCCTGGCACTCTACTGCTCACTTAGACATAAGACGTGATGATTATATTCGGTCCCTAGAAACCCAACACTGTCGATCGGTTTAGGTCCCTGCAAGAGAAAGAAACCTACCGATGAACAGAACGAAAGCATTGCATATTATTAGACACCACCTCCTTACTAAATTTTGCATGCATGGTTGAGGGGGAGCACACTGATGCTATGTGCTGCACTTTAGAAGTGGCTTATGAAGCTCAAGCATGCTATTCTGCCATAAGTATAACAGGATTTGGTGCACATAAGGTTACAGACTATAGAATTGTGACCGAGTACAACTCAATATGCATAGAATTTATACGATCCCTCTCTATGTGACAAGATCACAAACGAGGGGATTGTACCTCCCACTTTTCACCTCAGTGCAATTAGAGCAGCTACTAGGGGTGAAAAGCCCATTCGTTGAAAGAATGGAAAGAAGGGAAATTATAGAAATTAACCTCGAAAAGAAAGTCCATTGTCCAAGTGACATAGAATATATTATCTACTTTTAAACGAATGAATTTTTCATATGAGGTTTGTAGGCATCATAAATGGGAATTTTTTTTATAAAGAAAAGATTAAATCTTGTTGCTGCTACAAGATTGCTGCAAGAAGTGGGAATTGATAAATGTCACTTTGACCATCCTTTGCCCACCGACAGTGATGAGCCGGTATGCATCTCGAAGGAAAATCAAATGAATAGAATGGGACTCTTCACTAGACGAAGAGGCAGGTGGTATGGAAAAGACGGTTAGGCGTTGTTTGTTTGTTTGGTTGCCCGAATGCACTATTGCAGCCAGAGTTTTCTGATGCAAAATCACTGTAGCAGCCAGGCTAAGAGGAAACTCAAGAAATGAGTGGTTCTCTGGATATAGCCTCGTGTTCTACGCAGGGGCCACAGTTAGCCACCATGCATGCGCTGGCTACGTGGGCAGGTAAGTTTTTCTCTTTTTTTGTTTATATCTTTTATTAGCATCTCCGATTATTGAACCGATTTCAAAAATGGGCTGTTGACATTTTTTTGAACAAAACTAGACCACTCTCGCTATATAATTTAAAATATTTAAATTTAAAAATATTCGTCTACTAAACACACAACCAAACACTGTCGCTTCATCTGCACATCTCGTATCCCATCGGTACCACGCTCGTGAGAGAAGACAACCCAAACAGTCCCATAGTCTTATCCATACACGCACGGAACAAACTCCAACCCTGTTCTCTAACTGGCAGTTTACCAGGATGGCACACAGTTCTTTAGCAACAACAAATTCGGGTGGTAATGGCACACGGTTTATAATAGAGAGCAGAAAGAAAGCAATCACTAACAACCCAAAGGTCGCCACTGACTGGAAAAACTCTACATATATATAAGATATACAATAATGTACATTCAATGATAGTTCACTAGCTTTCTGAAAAGAAATCTTAAGCCCAGTTTACAATCAAGATGGTCTTCACGAATTTATTTTTATGATTCTAGAGCTCAAGACGACTAAATGTATAAAAAAAAAATTGGTGTGAACAATGGCCAGGAGCCCAGGAATTGAGACTAGAGTTTGGGGGCCGCATCTCAGTACGCCTGTGAACCGAAAGTCGATGAAGTGTAACCATCTGCTTGACCTTGCAGCCTCCAGACAAGAAAATCTTGATTTTGGCATTCAGAACGTGTGAAGGAGCGTCAAGATTGTATTGAAGTCGTCATCAGGTAGTTTGCTCACCTTTCGCGAATACGCAGTCTTCTCATGCTACAAGATATAAAAGGACTTTTCAGCCAGTTCTCAAAAGGGATGAAAGAGATATATAAAGAAAGAAAGTGATGTTAGAGTTGAATATCCATAGGCAACAATATGGAGACCATTTGACCCTTCAAGCAAGCTGCGCACCAGGAGACTGGCTTATGCCCATATAATTAGGATGCGATTTAGTACTGAACAGACTACTAGTCATAGTACAACCATATACTGGAAGGCTGGTTCCGGCAAAGGCTGCCGTCTTGCAAGAGGGCAAGGTGCCAAGGTGTGCAACTATGCCCTCCTAATTTTGTAGGTTTATGATTCTCTGAATGTGTGTTCACCCGTCACATTTCCTTACTTTGAGTTCATGGGTTTTCTTGTGTCATTAAAATTACATGACTCCATGTTTTTCTCATCTGGAGAGAGTAGAACAAAATGATTAAGATGCTGACAGAAATCGGGCTACACTAGTTACCTACTGTAGGCTACGCAAGCTAAATCAGCTACTAGTATCTGAATTACCTCTAAATTGTGCAGAAAAGATGAGGTGAGCTATTTTTGCAAAGTGAGAAATCTTCCTGACAAATAAAACCTATTATGCTGAAAACCATCAACTTGTTTGGATAGAGGGGAGGGGCTCTATCATGAACTTCTTTTCAAAATCTACTGTTTTCTTACATGTTGCAAACAATAATTTAATTTGAAAAAATTGTGATCCCTTGAAAGAGGCCTTGGGGAGTCGAAAAACCCTTTTAAACCCCACAAAGATAACTACAAAATACATCGTTTGGCTTGTACAAAAATGACAAATTTCAGTGTTAGCTTTTAATTTTAATTCAAGCTGAAAAGAACAAGGCCTTCAATGTATTATATTAAGTGCTGAATATGATGATCGCAAAGCAAAATAAGAAGAAAAAAATGATGCAATAAGTCAGGAAAAGACCTATTTACTTCTGGTAAAAAAAGAGATTTTGGCAATATATAAAATCAGTTGCAAGCTTTCTACCTCTCTGGTCTGCTGCTTCTCGCCATTCACATGTATCTACAATGGCAACACTGCTCAATACTAATCTTGCTCATTCCTCTTGCCTATGTTATAACAAAGGGTATAGCCGAGGCCAAGAAAATGCAGTGCACTACACTCACATTGCTTGTAGTAGCTTCCTTGTATTCTGGAACTCGCAGAGCCACTTGCTCCGTTGACCATGGAGATGCCATAGATGGTGCGTCCTTGCTGAACTTCAAGAAGAGTGTTAGAGTATATTGAGAGCCTCGGTGAGGCCCACTTTTTGTACTCCATATACTATACCCAAATGGCAATAGAATCAATCAATTTCACCATTCTACATGGTATCAGAGGGTTAGCTCCTAGGTTCCCCTCTCCCCTCCGCTGCGCCGCCGGTGACTCCAAGCCATGGCGTCCTCCCTCCCTCTCTGGTTCACCGAGCAGCAGGGGGCGGCCGGCGTGCCACCCCCCCGTCTCGGGCGCCTCCCCGTCGCCGTCTCCTACACGCCCAGCGCCGCCCCTGCCCGCCGGCGCGCCGCCCCGGCCTCCTCTGCACCCGACGCCGCCAACGGCGCAGGCGGCACCAAGGGCGGCGCGGCTCCCCTCCTCCTCTAGCTCGGCGCGGATGGCGCCGCCCCGTCCTCTCCACTGCGCCCCCGACCCCCCTGGGAGCCGCACCATCTCGCCCCCGTCGGACCAAGGGTGGCGCGGTGATCGTGTTGTAAAGGTTTGATTTTGAGAAGGTGTATCCACAAAAACCCAATGGTTAGTCGGTTAATCTTTGTAGACCTAGACCTATACAGACCTAGGGATGAGGGGGAGGATGTCTAGAAACATGGAGTTCTGTATCAGGATTTGAGTGGCTCATATACCTCGTGAATAACATACGACAGTACAATGCATTTGCCGGCTGTACGTTGCAGTTGCCGTTAATTTCATCAACTTGGTATAATGCAGAGCACAAGAAGAGCATTTGAAAGAATCAAGGACATCTCCCGATACCTCTAAAGAAAGAGAAATCTTGGAATGAAAGAACCAAGATATGGATATGAATATGTTTTTCTATGTGGTAAGAATTGAAATTAAGTAGAAGTCGTCAATGCAGACTTTTATGTCAATGTCGACAAATCACTTGAAAATCATAGCAATGAATGAAGCCTATTATAAATATGCATGGCTTTGAAGAAGGTCATTCCACATTTCAGTCATGTGAATTGTACGCTGAATGAACCCCTAGTATCATTTATGAAAGAAATGCAGCATGTGTCGCACAATTGTAGACTGGATATGTGAAGAGAAATCTATTGAGTATATGAACCCCAAGTAAAGAATCAGTTTTCTGCACATTAAGTCAATTAAGAATATAGCAGACTTATTTAATAAGTCACTCCTTACATCTACCTTTGAAAGATGCGTGAAAGAAATTGAAATGAAAAGACTTAGAGAAGTGCAGAATTCAGGGGGAGAAACTTCACATATTAGGAATTGAAATCTTAAACACGAAGTTCGAGTACCCAACTTGAATGAATGAATTGATGAATTTTATGAAACGTTGGGTGGATCTGTACTCTTTTTTCCTTTAGTGAGTTCTCAATGAAGTTTCTCACATGAGGTTTTTAACGAGGCAAATCCGTACGCACAGCAAGCGTATGCTATGTACTCTTTCTCCAACATTTTTCCCACTGGGTTTTTGTGGAGTTTTTGGGGCATATGCATCACGCGGCAAGGTCCAAGGGGGAGTGTTAAGGAACCACGCCCAAGCACGGGCCGGCCTTGGGCCTGGCACGGCTAAGGGGTGGGACCCACTTGTATGGACCAAGCCAAAACCCTAGCACCAAGCATAAATAGGAGAGGTTTCAATCTATTATGTATCCCCTGAGAAAAACAATAAAGAATACTTCCTCTCCTACATCTCTGTGTTCATCTGTGATTGTTCTTCGCCGTCTACGATCTACGCACTGCTAGGCAACCTCGGACTACACCCGGTAGCGTGGTTGTCTAACAACTTTGACCATCCTTTGCCCACCAACAGTGATGGCCTCAAGCTGAGCCGGTATGCATCTCGAAGGAAATCAAATGAATAGGATGGGACTCTTCACTAGACCAAGAAACAATCAAGCAAGCGAAGAGGCAGGTGGTATGGAAAAGACGGTTAAAGTTGTATCTTTTTTCGCTTAGGTTCAAAATCGCATCTTTATTTTTCTGAAATATTTTCTAAAGAATTATTATTTCTTTTACAAACTTTCAACCTTATTTTATTTTAGGCCATTTTCTACCACATATTTTAGGCCATTTTAGGATAACAAGCGTCAAGCGGTCATTTTCTACCACGTATTATGCTGTTAAGGCCATATCGTTAAAATTGCCTTCTCCCAATCGCTTTAGACCTAGGCCTTGTTTGTTTCAGATTAAAGTTGAGTTTAGTTGTATTGTAGCAAATTTGTGACCCTCTCGAAAGACATTTTAAAAAATTCAAAAAATTATAATTTTTTTTATGAACTCTAAGAAGGACTATTTGAAACCCAACAAAATGACTACAAAATATTATATTATTTGGCTTATACAAAAAAAGACAAATTTTTGTTTAATTTAATTTAATCTGAAACAAACAAGGCCCTTGTTAAACGGTAAGGCAGCTTCATTTATCTAAATGCGGTTTAAAAGTTTTTAAAGCTAAACAAAAACATGAGATAACTTTAAAGGTCAACAATTTACTCAAAATTTACCGTCAAAGTTTATACTCCCTCCGATTCAAAATATAAGACATACTCCCTCCGTTCCAAAATATAGGGCATATAAATTTTTGGCACGGTCTTCAAAGTATAACTTTGACCGTTAATTTTTTTTCAAAATATGTCATTAGCGACTATAAAACTACTATCATATCAAAGTATTTTAAAATACGGATCTAAATATATTACATGCATATACTAAAACATGTGCATTTTTACTTAATTATTAGTCAAAGATTTCAAATATTGACTTTTAAAAAAACATGCACGCCCTATATTTTGAACGGAGGGAGTATATTTTTTTTCACACGTTCTCTGTATTATTTTTTTTATAAGATGTGATTAACAACTAAAAATCAACATAATATTTTTTTAGTTTAATTATAAGTTGAAATTTATAAAGTTGACTTTTAAAATATAAGCATGTCTTGTATTTTGAAACGGAGTATGGCAATAGTTAGACTTTTTAAATATAAGCACGTCTTGTGTTTTGAAATGGAGTTTGGCAGTAGTTTGAATCCCATGCCAATGAAAACAAAAAAGGAAGCCAGCTGTCGTCTCTGTGACTGGAGTCACTTTGGCTTGTCTGACAAATGATAGGCAGCAAAGCACGGCCCTTACTGCATGTTTGGCGAATGCATAGGTCATGCTACCGTAATTTAACTCATCCTGTCTCTTGAAATGAAATGGTTTAATACATCGTTATCGAAATTCGTAGACTAATCTCTAGCCCATTCTCTATGGTCAACCCATCTCCGGTTCTTCGCCAGATATGCTCAACCGATTTCAGGTTTATCTTCTCCCTTGTCCCACTTCTTGTGCTGATGCTTTTTCCCTGTGCCTTTCTAACCAAAGAACCATGTATGGAAGAACAAAACTCCAACCTGATTTTTTTTTTTATGATGGCAATGATCCAACGATTAGATCCCATGGCTATAACACATCTTCTAAAGAATAGGACCTAGAGAGCAATCAAACCCCATATATCTATCAGAAAAATCAAAGCATTAGGATTATTTGCTAGGACAACTAATCCAACTTAGTGATTACCCAATCATCAAGAACACAACAATGGAATCTTAGAACCAACCTTCCATAGTTGCCGGTGAAGACAACATAGAGGATGCAGGAAGACGTATAGTGGGTGTGATGACATTGTCGGAGAATTGAACAACTACAATAATAGTGTTCTCGGTGCTTCAAAGCTCTCCATGAGATTGGATAGGTTGGACGAAATTAGGGTCTGGGTCGGTTGTTTCGTAGCCTAGGATCGCGTTAGATGCTTATTCTGACTCTCCCCCTTGTCTTTTTTTTTATAGATCACTGAACACCAAAAGACCGAAAGTCCGAAACCGAGAAGGTTTAGGAGTTCCTAATTAGGACAACGTGATTTGGAGTCTGAAAGGTAAACATATAGGGCGTGTTTGGTTGCCTGGGTCTATCCCAACCAGATTCAGCTGATGCGGACTTTGTTTGTTTGGTTGCCCGAATGCACTGTTGCAGCCAGTCTTTTTGATGCAAAACCACTGTAGCAGCCAGGCTGAGGGAAAACTCGGGAAATGAGTGGTTCTCTGGATACAGCCTCGTGTTCTACGCAAGGGCCACAGTTAGCCACCATGCATGCGCTGGCTACGTGGGCAGGTAAGTTTTTCTCTTTTTTTGTTTATATCTTTTATTAGCATCTCCGATTATTGAACCGATTTCAAAAATGGGCTGTTGACATTTTTTTGAACAAAACTAGACCACTCTCGCTATATAATTTTAAAATATTTAAATTTCAAATATTCATCTACTAAACACACAACCAAACACCGTCTCTTCATCTGCACATCCCGTATCCCACCAGTACCACGCGCGTGAGAGAAGACAACCCAAACAGTCCCATAGTCTTATCCATACACGCACGGAACAAACTCCAACCCTGTTCTCTAACTGGCAGTTTACCAGGATGGCACACAGTTCTTTAGCAACAACAAATTCGGGTGGTAATGGCACACGATTTATAATAAAGAGCAGGAAGAAAGCAATCACTAACAACCCAAAGGTCGCCACTGATTAGCAAAACTCTACATATATATAAGATATATAATAATGTACATTCAATGATAGTTCACTTGCTTTCTGAAAAGAAATCTTACGCCCAGTTTACAATCAGGATGGTCTTCACGAATTTATTTTTATGATTCTAAAGCTCAAGACGACTAAATGTATAAAAAAAATTGGTGTGAACAATGGCCAAGAATTGAGACTAGAGTTTGGGGGGCCACATCTCAGTACGCCTGTGAACCGAAAGTAGATGAAGTGTAACCATCTGCTTGACCTTGCAGCCTCTTGCCAAGAAAATCTTGATTTTGGCATTCAGAACGTGTGAAGGAGCGTCAAGATTGTATTGAATTCGGCATCAGGTAGCTTGCTCGCCTTTCACGAATACGCAGTCTTCTCCATGCTACAAGATGTAAAAGGACTTTTCAGCCAGTTCTGAAAAAGGATGAAAGAGATATATAAAGAAAGAAAGTGATGTTAGAGTTGAATATCCATAGGCAACAATATGGAGACCATTTGACCCTTCAAGCAAGCTGCGCACCAGGAGACTGGCTTATGCCCATATAATTAGGATGCGATTTAGTACTGAACAGACTACTAGTCATAGTACAACCATATACTGGAAGGCTGGTTCCGGCAAAGGCTGCCGTCTTGCAAGAGGGCAAGGTGCCAAGGTGTGCAACTATGCCCTCCTAATTTTGTAGGTTTATGATTCTCTGAATGTGTGTTCACCCGTCACATTTCCTCACTTTGAGTTCATGGGTTTTCTTGTGTCATTAAAATTACATGACTAAATTACATGACTCCATGTTTTTCTCATCTGGAGAGAGTAGAACAAAATGATTAAGATGCTGACAGAAATCGGGCTACACTAGTTACCTACTGTAGGCTACGCAAGCTAAATCAGCTACTAGTATCTGAATTACCTCTAAATTGTGCAGAAAAGATGAGGTGAGCTATTTTTGCAAAGTGAGAAATCTTCCTGACAAATAAAACCTATTATGCTGAAAACCATCAACTTGTTTGGATAGAGGGGAGGGGCTCTATCATGAACTTCTTTTCAAAATCTACTGTTTTCTTACATGTTGCAAACAATAATTTAATTTGAAAAAATTGTGATCCCTTGAAAGAGGCCTTGGAGAGTCCAAAAAAATTATAAAAAATATTTTAGAAACTGAAAAAAATCCTTTGAAACCCCAGAAAGATAACTACAAAATACATTGTTTGGCTTGTACAAAAATGACAAATTTCAGTGTTAGCTTTTAATTTTAATTTAAGCTAAAGAACAAGGCCTTCAATGTGTTATATTAAGTGCTGAATATGATGATCGCAAAGCAAAATAAGAAAAAAGTGATGCAATAAGTCAGGAAAAGGCCTATTTACTGCTGGTAAAAAAAGAGATTTTGGCAATATATAAAATCAGTTGCAAGCTTTCTACCTCTCTGGTCTGCTGCTGCTCGCCATTCACGTGTCTACAATGGCAACACTGCTCACACTAATCTTGCTCATTCCTCTTGCCTATGTTATAACAAAGGGTATAGCCGAGGCCAAGAAAATGCAGTGCACTACACTCACATTGCTTGTAGTAGCTTCCTTGTATTCTGGAACTCGCAGAGCCACTTGCTCCGTTGATCATGGAGATGCCATAGATGGTGTGTCCTTGCTGGACTTCAAGAAGAGTATCACCTTGGATCCCCAAGGGGTTTTAGCCTTCTGGAATGGCAGCAACCACTTCTGTCAGTGGAAAGGTGTATCTTGTCGCAATACAAAGCATCCAGATCGTGCCACTGCCCTGGACCTCACTGGCCAAGGTCTGGTTGGCTCAATCTCACCTTCTCTTGGGAACATGACATTCCTTACAGTGCTTAATTTGTCACAAAACAGCTTCACCGGCAGAATACCTCCTAGTCTTAGTCATCTAGACATGCTGGAATTCTTGGCCATGGGGAACAACTCACTGCAAGGAAGAATTCCCAAGGAACTCGCCAACTGCACAAACTTGAGGTTTATGAATTTGCTTAGCAATCAACTTGTGGGAGAAATACCGGCCGAATTTGCATCCTTATCCCGTCTTCACAGCTTATACCTGGCAAGAAACAATCTTATTGGAGTAATCCCGTCTGCACTCGGGAATATCTCAGGTTTGAATGAGCTTGCAGTCACAGAAAATTACCTTGAGGGAAGAATACCGAGCGAACTGGGAAGGCTGTCTCATTTGACATTGCTAGCCTTGGGTAGAAATAAGCTTTCAGGAGGAATCCCACAAGGTGTCTTCAACCTCTCTTCCCTCGAAGTACTATCCCTGGAAGGCAACTACTTAAGCATGCCATACCTGCCATTTAACCTTGGCACCACTCTCCATGACATGCAAATGCTCTACCTGGATTACAACCAGATTGGTGGGCTGATCCCTCCTTCACTTTCCAATGCTTCAAGTCTTGTCGATATCGATTTGTCCTTCAATTCTTTCACAGGTCACGTGCCAACAAGTCTTGGAGGTCTAGGAGAGCTCTCGTGGCTGAACCTTGAAGGAAATCACATTGAAGCAAATGACAAACAAAGCTGGGTGTTTATGGATGCACTGGCAAACTGTAGCTCTCTAAACGTGCTTGCACTGTTCCATAATCAGCTAAAGGGAGAGCTACCAGCTTCCGTGGGAAACCTATCATCCCGGCTTCAGTACCTCCTCTTGGGTGAGAATGAACTTTCAGGTTCTGTTCCTTCTAGCATTGGCAACCTTCAAGGACTTACTAACCTGGGATTAGATTCCAACAAATTTGATGGCATGATAACTGAATGGATAGGAAATTTAGAAAACATGGAAAAACTATTCTTGGAAGGCAACAGATTTGTTGGGCCAGTTCCGCCATCCCTTGGCAACCTTTCTCGACTTTGGTATTTAGCTCTAAAATCAAACGAATTTGAGGGACTTGTACCAGCAACAATTGGACAACTTAAACATCTACAGATTTTGGATATTTCTGACAATCATCTCAATGGTACTATGCCGGTTGACTTGTTTATCCTTCCTGCACTGATCTCTTTTAACTTGTCACACAACTCTCTGCATGGCATACTGCCCCTGGAAATTGGAAATGCAAAGCAACTCATGGAGTTAGATATCTCTTCATGTATGATACATGGAGAGATACCACAGACTCTTGGTAATTGTGAGTCACTTGAGAACATTGCAATGGGCAGTAACTTCTTTCAGGGAAAAATACCTTCATCCTTCAGAAATCTGAAGGGTTTAAAGATGCTTAATCTTTCTCACAATAACTTGTCTGGTCCGATTCCAGAATTCCTTGATAGTCTACAATCTCTTTGGCGACTGGATCTTTCGTACAACAATCTACATGGTGAGATCCCACGAGATGGAGTCTTCACAAACACCACCGCCCTCTCATTGGCTGGAAACCAGAACCTCTGTGGAGGAGTTCTGGAGCTCCACTTGCCTCCATGTCCTTCTGTGTCTTCCAGGAAGAGGGGACTACCTCGCTCACTCAAAATCTTAATCCTAGTAGCATGCCCAACACTAATTCTTGCATCGACTGTCGGTATACTCTTTTTTCATAGGAAGAAATCAGAAAATAAATCTTTGTTGATGCCTTCAGTTCTCGATAAGCATCTCCCACGTGTCTCGTACAAAGATCTTGCTAAAGCTACTGATAACTTCTCTTCATCCAACTTGATCGGAAAAGGAGCACATGGCTCAGTATACAGAGGTTTCATTGATCGCCTCAACACAGTTGCAGCTGTGAAAGTCTTCAACCTTGGAATGCAAGGAGCAACTCATTCATTTGTTGTAGAATGTGAAGCTTTGAGGAACATAAGGCACCGGAATCTTGTGAATGTGCTCACTGCTTGCTCAAGCATAGACTCCGCAGGAGATGAGTTCAAAGCCATTGTTTATGAGTTCATGCCTACAGGGAATCTGGATATGCTATTGCACCCACAGGAACATGATGAGAGTTCCCCCCGCCATCTTGTCTTGACCCAAAGGCTAAACATAGCTATTGATGTAGCAAATGCATTGGATTATCTTCACCACAGCACACAACTGCCGGTTGTTCATTGTGACTTGAAGCCTAGCAACATCCTTCTAGATGATGAGAAGATGGCTCATGTGGGTGACTTTGGCCTCGCAAGACTTCGTGGAGATGTAAATTCCAGTTCGATTGGGTGTTCAACAAGCTCATTTGGTATAAAAGGAACAATTGGCTATGTTGCTCCAGGTTCGTCCTCCATATAAAATTTCCTATAACAGTATAACCCAAAACACTGAATGCAAAACAGCTTCAGAAAAAAAAAAACTTTATAAAAAAGAACATTTTCAGAAATCATGTTTTCTATGCTAATAATTAACTAAAATATTCATATATAATCTGCATTTTCAGAACATGAAGTTAACATTTATTCTGCACTTTCAGAGTATGCACTCGGTGGTCACATAACAACTTCTGGGGATGTTTATAGTTTCGGTGTCCTGCTCCTAGAGATGGTTACCGGGAAAAGGCCCACGGATGATATGTTTAAGGAGAGCCAGAACATTGTTAATTTTGTGCAAATGAACTACCCGGATCAAGTAATGCAGATAATTGATGTGCACATGCAGGAAGGCAACGATGTCCTAAACAAAGCAAGTGAAACCACGAGTGGTGGAAGAATGGATGAGTGCCTGCTCTCAATTCTGGAGTTGGGGCTTGCCTGCACACAGCAATCCCCGAAAGAACGACCTGGCATGCGAGAGGTTTCAAGCAAGCTGCAGATAACCAAATTGTCCTATGTAGGAGATATCTGTAAGTAGAGAAATGCTCCAAAAGAACAGAATTCTGACAAACACAACTTGTATTTGAATCGCAGACCCAGACAAAAATGGGTTGATCAGAGCTATTCTCTAGGATTTCAAGGTTGAAGAAAATGATTACACTGAAGCCTATTACCCTTTCTGGTTTACATGGGTTAGGGAGAAGAGAACCAATTCAAGAGCCTAGGGTTCACATTTTTCAATTTCCTAGCATGGATTCATGTTAGCTATAACTAGTTAGTTATCTTACTAGTCCATAAAACATGTACATCTTACTCAGCCCGATTGCGACGAGCCGAAGCGCTTGCAGCATCGGACGGATGGATTGGAGGGTCCTCTGCTCTCCTCGTTTCCGCCGCAACAAACGTGACGATACAGGGGAGATTTCTAGCGAGCGGGAGGATGCCCAACCTGCGAGGAGTCGCCGGCGGCGAGCTTTCCGGCAGGCAGCGACGGGCCTCCGCCGTCCCATCGTCGAGCGATTTTCGGCCGTCGTTGGAGCGGATGCGTTGGTGATCATTTCCACATCAGAGCCTCCATCCGCACCATCTATTTCACTATTATCTACTCCCTCTATCCTTCCCTCTAAATTTCCTTCACATTTTACACTACACTCTAAAAAATTACTTTCGTTTATCAGACACTCTATCCAAAGTCACAGTATTTTAGAGTCTCCGGATGTTAGAAATGCAAAAGAATGGTGCGCTTTTTTTTAGATGAAAAGGTGAGCTTTTTTTAGATGAAAAGGGTGAGCTAATGTATATTGCTTGGCATCGAAAAAATGTCAGTATGCATCTGAAATGAAGTCCGGCAGCTTTGCTCAATACTTGCCAAGTTGCCATGATGCCATTTTGATGAGCTATTCACACACTGTTCGGCCGCTATTCATATCTCTTTTTTCACTTATCTACGTTTCATTCTATTCTATTTTGTTTACTAACAATATTATACTAGCATAACTTAAGCCTCGTTAAACATATCTAAGCAAACCAGCGCTGAAGCATTTGATTTATTTCAAAAAACTGGAAGGAAGAGCGAAAACACTGAAAGAATACAATGAATATAGTAAAATAAATGAAAGAGGAGGTGGTGTGGCACCAGTAAAGGATGCAACAACTTTTGAAAGTTAAAATCTTGAGAGCATAACCAATGTTAAAACCTTTTTTATTTATTATCTGTCCGTACTGTTACATAGTCTCATTTATTTTTTCACTATTTATAACTCTTTTTCTATAGTATCAAACAACAAATATATGACAAATGAATTTAACATTGGCCATGCTCCGAGAACAACCTTTGCCCGGATGGTTATGTACGGAGGGGCATGGATGTCCGAATTGCTGTGCCTGTGATGCCTCGCAGCAAAACAACGAACATGGTCTTGTTTGCTACAACAATCTAGCTCTACATTATGATCCGAAAATTCAGGAGGCTCTTACATAAAAGATAATTCTGGAAGAAATACTGAGATCTTTAAAAAACAGCTATTGAATATATCAAAAAATGTCAAAATGTTTGCCTTGTAAAAAAAGAGAAATATGTGGTTGTAGATTATATTCCAACCTAGTCATAGAAAAATGGAGTGACGTCCTGAAGAGACAAGACTAAGACCCTGTTCTTTTGAGTTGATCTGAACAGATGAACGGCTGAAATGACTGAACTTCGAGAGCTTCTTGAGATAGTCTTAAATTCGGGTACATTTCGTCTGACTTGCTTTTTAAAGCGTTAGAACCCACCTTCAAAACAGCGAAAAAAAACTCAAAAAACTCAAAGCATATGTGTTTTCAAAACGTAGATAAGTCGTTAAGCTGTTAAGACGTTAAGCTATTAAGCTGGAAAGAACTGAGCCTAAATAATTATAGGTTTGATTACGTTTTTTTAGGGAAGATTTGATTACATGTTGGTTGCCCTTTAAAATTTCTTTGGACCTACGAATTTCACAAGTAACAATTTTAATTTACAAATCAAAATCCTGCATTCCAAATATGATTAGAGCACCACCAGCTATTTTTCTAAAAATACTATTGCGGATAGTTTTCAGTCTCTATAACAATCCAATAGTCTTTATTTTAGTCTCTCAATTTAAAGACTTCCTCCCGAGTCTATATTTAGATGCTCTCTCTCCGATCTCTATATCTTTTTGATGTTAGACTCTGCTGAAGGGAATGAAAATATAGGAAACGAATAATGATTTAAAGAAAAGATACAGATATGAAGATCCTTTTGCCGATGCTCTTTAATAAGAGTTAGTACGAGTCGTTCTATTGGAACTGGTTTGATCCTTTCGTCGAGAGGGCTTCACAAGAAAACTTCCTATAGCATCCCAGTTCCTACAAACTTATCGGTTCCAAACACCCCCTAAAAAATTGATATCCCAGACCTGTCCTGTTGTACTTGTATAGCATCAGAGCCTCCTGCACCGTTGCCTTCCACTGAAACAAAAAGGGAGAAAAAGAAAACAGAAGAATCCAAACCGATGAGAACAAGATCAGGAGCTTTATTGCACTTTTGGACCTCTCCTAGTGCTACCCTGATAGTCTGATGCATGCAAATCTAAATGTAAAAAAAAATATCGTTCTTTTTCTTTATAACAACGCCATGCTTTCTATGACTCAACATCAAATCTTGTAGGGGAGAAAATTTACTCTCTTCCATGCAGCAAGAAGAGAAAAGAGGCAACCAAAATGCTCCATCTTTAGTTTTGCACCGCAGCTCTGCATCCTTCAGGGGGGAATCAGATCCCATGCTCTCCATTATTGTGCAAAACCGTTGATGATCCAGATCAGATAAAACGCATAGGGGGGAAGATGGATCAGGTAGCAAAGCACCGTGTCAGAAATTTTTCCCAGGCCGTACCATGCAATATCCAGCAAGCAAACATCTCCACCATGAGGTTTTCTAGCTCAAGATCAGCACGGTAAGTCGCTGACATACAGACTTCATTCCCTGAATTCATCTATCTAGGTCCAAATGTCAGCTGTTGTTTATATGGTCATATGGAGTTCATAAGAAGTTTGTAAAGTCATTCTTTGGTAGCAACCTTCAGCGTGGGATTCTCGTAATTGTTTTTTATACTAGCTGTAGGATCAGTTCTGCCATTTCATCTCACGATTTCACAAGCAGCAGCTGTACCAGCATAGTATAGTACTTGGCCAGAACCAGAATTGACTTCAGATTCTAGGAGCATCAGTTCTCATGTTGTTTTGTCCAAAGAGGTCCTATCAAGCTCAAACACTCGTATTAATTGCTCAACTGGAAGCTAGCGACTGCGAATCAAATCATTCATAATCGTCCAGATCAGTGCTAAACACAGTTTATCTCATGGTAAGCCTGTCCAATCGTTTGTAATCTACCAAACAGCCTATGTGCTTGTGCCCTGACCATGGTGGTGGCATTGCACCTACTACAAGCGACAACTAGCGTATAAATACCAGGGATTGGGGAGGGAGAGGTACCAAGCAAGAAGAAACTGCCATCCGCTGGCTAACACCAAAGAGTAGTATTACCACTAGTCAGCACCTATGGGCCGCCGTGCCATTGCGAAATCGACTGGTCTTCTCTGGTAACTAGTAATCCACTCTGAACCTGCACAAGAAGTAACTGATCCAACGTTCATTTTTGGTTGCTTCAATCCTGATGTTCTTGAAGCATGACTGATGACAAAGCTTATATTCTACCACAGAAGAGTTGAGTTTGTCGCATGCACCATCATTTTCAGCCCTTTGAAGTAACTTCTTAAATTGCCAAATGCAGGAAAGTTAAGAACAAACAAAGCTCTCACCTTATGAGCCAGGTGCAGCCTGCAGAAGCAAGGTCAGCAGAGACAGCACTGTGGGTGCCACACCCAAGGACAGGGATCTACTATCCCAAGGGCTTTGAGTGGGTCATGGAGGATGTCCCCAGCGGTGCAGCTTCATTCCAGAAGTCATACTGGCTCAGGAATGGTGAGACGGAAACAGCGAGCTCTCCTACTTTGAACGATGCCACTGCCCTTGATCATCCATTCGTGTAAATGTATGAGGCTTCACACTGGAAAAGATCACTAAAAGATGCAGTTGCACAAGCAGCCATCACCATTGTGCAAGGTCTATGCATCATATGATACACTTACCAGTTGTTCTGATTCCCAGAGTGTAGGCATCGCATCCCCCGGCAGATCAGGAATAAAGTATGTTTTTTATTTGACTTTTCAAATTCTGTTGGCTCAACTAAAATAAAGACTGTCACTGATTGTACCATTTGGAACACTGAGGTGTAGTTGTAACTTTAAAGCTTCTTGCAAACATTATACTCCTTATACTAACCTATATAAAAAGAACATCTCTAAGTTTTGTTTCCCCCTGCTGTCATCGAGGAAGCAAACATAAAGATCATAAGTTCATTTCACTAATTAATGTTTTCATGCAAATTGTATTTCTGTTAGAACGTGCTCACCATAAAACCATTTCCTGATATAATGGCTGCACCGTATACACTAAAGTTACTTAACGATACACATTAGCAAGTGTACTCAACCAAAAGAAGATAAACAGCCAACATAATAGGCCACATATGAAGGCCATTATTCCTATTGAAATTCCAATGCATTAACCTCATTCTGGTTACAAGGAAAATGTGTAAATTGATCAGAATATCCAAAGTGCTACCAAAAACTTACAGGTATGTGATTAAACAACAATCGTTGGGGAAACAGTAACATTGCTTTCTGCAAATCATATGGCGGAAGCTATACTAGCCATAAGGACGAGATTTTTCAACAAGATCTGGTGAAATAAGTTTTGTTGTTTCATCTCCTTCATGCTTTTTCTGAAATTCAATGCCCTGAAACTGGACTCTTGAAGATCGATATTGACAGCCATAAGCATTGCCGAAGCCCCATCCTAACCCAAGACCAACTCCACATCCTCCACCTATTGAAAGAAGATGAATTTTAATTCAATTCTAAGTTACTCTTGGAGATGTAAATTATCATAGTAATTGATATGCTTAGTACCAATGCCCAAGCCAAACATATTCAGAGGCATTCCTGTCATAGAAAAGCAAAAGAAAAACATGTTATTTTCTTGTAACAAATGGACAAAATTAACAAAAACTTATAGCTAGAAAAACAACATTCGTATAATGCGAAATAAGTTCAGAAACACCAAATTATTGCATACTATGTTAACACTTTGTAATTTAACTGCAGTAATATAGCGAGAGCATGCCGTCCCAGAAACCGGTGTTTCGGATAATTTTTTGCAGTTGCATAATAGTTTAATCATTGTTGACTCCATAGGTAAGCTAATCCCCTGCCACCTTAAGCAAGCCCTGCCTAACGAACTTGCCTGCATATTGCTGATTATGAATTGGAAACCCCTTTACCCTTTTGCGATTGGAATCAGTAAACGATACTCCTCCAAGTGATGGCTAACATTGCAAATCAAGCGCAGTCCCTCTAAACAGAAATGAATGGAAGACTCTCACCTCCGAACCCCCATCCCACTCCAAATCCGCAGCCGACGCCGAACCCTGCACAGGCCAGCAAGAAAGCGAAGAGTGTCAAGAAACCTAGAAACGAAGCGAGCACCAGAACAGAACCCAAGACCGGAGCTTTAACGGATTCTAACACTATCATGGAGAATCGAGCCGCTCACCGAGCCCAATTCCGGCGCCGGTGAAGGTCGTGACCACCATGGCCAGCTTGGCTCCCGCCGGTGGCGCTCCCTGATGGGCGAGGAGAAGGCAAGGGAAAGCCACACAGGCATCCAGTGAGCCACCGAGAGAGACTAATCACGTAAGAGATTGAATGGGCCTGGTCGATCCGGGCTGGGCCGGTGCAAGGTGGAGAACTTGGGATAGGCCCACCAATAAGGCCCAGCAGATCGTCCGGATAAGTCGGTCCCACAGTTCAGTGACTGCCGTGCGACAGTTGCCAGTAGTAAAATCACCTATATTTTTTTTTTAGACAAAAACTATACATTTCTAAATTCTTTCCTTTCCGCTTCGCGATTAATCTTACCGTTGCTTCCCACGAAGCGGATAAGGTTTTTTTTTTTTCAAACGCGCCCGCTCAGGGCCAATACCGACCGCCCGATCGCTCCGCCTACCCCATCCGACGGTCCACACGCGTTCGCGCAGTCTACTATACTCGAAAACCTCGCAGCCTCATCGCCACCACCGCGACGAACCCTATCCAAAAAACACCGGAAAACCCTACGCACCGCGGCGATGTCGGCGACGGCGGCGGCGGCGGCCATACGTTCCGGGGAGCTCGTCGCGCTGCGGCGGGCTCCCGTGGCGGCCACGGCGGTATCGTTCCAGATGAGGGCACAGGCGGTGAGGGTCGTGGCCGTGAAGGCGGCGGCGGCGGCGGAGGGAGCTGCGGAGGGGGCGGGGAAGGCGAAGGGAAAGAAGAGGGCGGCCAGCGGGATCATGAAGCCGAAGCCGATCTCGCCGGAGCTCCGGGAGTTCGTCGGCGGCGCCGAGGAACTGCCCAGGACGGAGGCGCTCAAGATCATCTGGGCGCACATCAAGGGCAACAACCTTCAGGTCAGTCGCGCACTCCCTCTATCTCGCGTGCGCTCTCATTACAGTCGCAATACGTATCATATACTGTGTTGTTCAGCACTTCAGCTATGTGGCATGGAAATATAGAATGTATTTTGTGTGCTTGAAACTTGAACTGACATTTTGTTATGCTATGCTTGAATTACTCTGCAGAAGTATATGCTCCATGGCTCTGTTCTGCGTGTTTATACGGTTTAGTTTTGCTGTTTGTCTACATAGGTGCTCTCAATTTGTCTGTAGATTTGTTAATTACAGTGCATTGTATGCAGAATCCTATTGCAGTGTTGGATGCTTTTTTTAATGCTATGTTGTGGAATTGCTGAGACTAACGGGAGGAAGCATTTACATATGTATGGTTGTCACTTGGCACCAGACAAATGATAGGTGGGGGTGGATGTGCAATCCATGCATTTGGCGCAACGGGCCATACAGGTGGTCGTGAGCTCAAGACTATACTGTCAGAGATTCCAGATTATCTGATGATCTATTTTATTTACTTTTAGAGTCCTGAATTGCTGAATTTATGCCTGGCACCCTAAATTACAGGCAGGTTATTGATCATTGACCTAGTATAACCTTTTAGGAATTATCTGAGGGTCTGACATGCATTCTTCTGAAGGTGCACTCTTCTCTATATGCAAATTATAGGACTGGTGCATCTCCATCATATGCTTATGTAAGTTGCCAAGGATTAGTAAACAAAGTCATCCAGTTCATGGGAAAACACCCTTGGCCCAAAAGAGATGTAAAGAAAATTGAGCAAAGGACATGTAAAATCTCAAGGATGCACCTGCAGAAATCCAGTTTCAAGCCCACACATACAATGGGGGTCAAAGAAATAGCCCCAAATTAGGATTGCAGCATGTTTGGACCATCCATGCAGTTACCAGAAAACAGAGGCGGAGCCACTGCCTGGCGAGGCCAGGTGCACACCTGGGCTCTGCTGAATGCAAACTGTGCACAACACCCACTCTACAGCGGCGCATGGCCAAAGAGCCCGGGCATCTGACATCATTGCAGCCGAGCGCAGCGAGTCAGCAACGAGCCAACGAGCAAAGATTTGCTAGGCCCTAATCGAGTGTCAAAGCCCACAGCTGGGTTGACTAGTGATTACTCTCTCTCTAATTAGATGAATCCTCTATTTGTTGCTAGTCAGCTAGCGCAACTCCTTTACATTGTTGAATACTTGGATGACATGAAATTTTGAATCAGTATGCAGATCGTACATTAAAATCACGACATTTGTGTTTTGGCCTTGGAATTTAAAAAATGAGAAGATATTTGATTAGTGCATGGAGCATTTTACCTCATCCAAATGCTCAAGGTCAACAATAAAATTAACATAATGGACTAGTTAATTATCTTTACTACTCTTTACTCCATTATGAATATAATTTTGATGTTATATAGTCGGCTAATTACTCTATCCAGAAATATAAGGCGCGCACATATTAATTTCATAATTTTGTTATTACAACTGATAAGAGAAATGAAGCTTTCAAAGTATAGTTTTGAAGACCGTCCCAAGTCAAACCACGCCTTATATTTTTGGACAGAGGGAGTAATATGTTTTAACCGTTCAAAGTTTTAATGGTGTGCTATCATATTTGGCCCATTAAATTTTTACATCTTTTACATTTAATGAGTTATTTATTGTAGCTTCCTTTATTTTGATCTCACAATGTTCGTATGTCTATTAAACAATTATTTCCCAAAAAAGTACTAAATAAATTTCTAGCAAATTCAACAACAAACGGATCAATCAGCGAAAATTGGAAAAAAAATGGTGTTAACTTATATACGTAAATATTTTTTCCAATACAAAATAACTAATTTTCCACTGTTGAACTCAGTGGAAAAATAGTGTAGACAAACTAGGAAAAGTAGTTGGCTGCTGAAAAATGAAAAAAAAAAGGTGACCGCTATTTAGCAAATCTGAAAAAAAGATTTTGTTCGTTCTGAAATTTGTTGTGTCATGCATACATAAAATTGTTAGTGGTAGTTAGTAGTCTGGGCGACCTTGCGTCTGTGCCCAAGCTCCCAAAATATGCTGGCTCCGCCACTGCCAGAAAGCTTGGCAACCGAGTATCTTTCGTGTTGCTACTCAGTTGCCAGACAGCATGGTTATCACTTACCAGACACATGGGCATATTGGCCAGCTCAGCCATTCTGTTCCAAGGCTGGATCACTTAGCTGCACCAACATATTTGTAAATTTTATGTACCCACTTTTGTATTCCTATAGAGTCCAGAAAAAGAGGCAGTTTGTCATTCTGGAGTTTCATTTAGTGAGAGTACAAATGTTTGGAATATAACATTTTATATATGTTGCATAGTAAAAGAGGTGAGTTCATCATATTAATTGAATGGACTAACTTTTATGACCATGTTGTCAAAAATAAAAGGAAAGTGGAGATCTTGTAATTCATTTCCCAACATTACAGCATTCTGCAATCTTTGCACTCCAACAAGAATAAAGAAGATGCGGTACTGCAAGATGCAGACATGCATCTACATAGAGGGAGCGCTTGAGCTTATTTCAATGATTTTCAAGGAAAAGGCCTCATTATAATTCAATCCAACTAAAGAGTTGACTATCTATCTCAGCTGGTACAAATAATTAGATGCACATACGCATTAATACATGAATATGCGGCACACATGGCCCGATATTTATAGCGCATGGACCACAAAGCAAACATGCTTTTGTTGGTAATGTGTCCATTAAACATCCTTTGCTAATTGCTCTATATTCTGGGCTTCTGACCATAATGATCTTTTAAAATTGCATAGCATGCATTAAAAGTTTATGATGAAGCGCTATTTAGTTTTCCTTAACTATTATAGTGAGTACCATTGCCAGTGTCAATCCAAATGTGTGTGTATGCACTAAGAACTGCTGAAACAATATTCAGCTGTGTTCTGCAATACATTCTACTGTTTTGTCCCATAAGGCGATCATAAACCAAATACAGTTTCCTGTTATTCCAATAAGAAGAAACTACTGAGATAATTGACTTTCTTAGCTCTATTAAGATATTTTCTGCTTTCCTGGAACAAGAAAAAGGGTTTCTGATTCTATATATTTTGGCAACCAGGATCCAAACAACAAGAAGATAATAGTATGCGACGATAAGCTGAAGAAGATATTTGGAGGGCGTGATCGTGTTGGGTTTCTTGAAATTTCTGGGTTGTTGAACCCTCACTTCCAGAAATGACAGATTTACGCAATTCCTTTTTTTGGGGGGTACTAGCTATGACATTGTATCATTACCTTTAGCTGAACCTTCATGAGGGGCCCTGTAATGCTGGTTTAAGAATGTTAAATGTGTTCACCGAACGCATATCTTCATCTAGTATTTGCAGTAAATGGTTTGCTCGCTTTTGGCTCTTCATTAATTATTTTCCTTTGATCGTTTTTGCTTACATCCTGTTTCCCTACTACTACCTTTTAGACGGTTAGACCTGAGTGGTGGATCGTGACATTCATCATATGCTTTTCGAGCCTTTTTCTTAGCTGACAGCTCTAAACCACACAATTGCCTATGATAACCAGGGCCTGAGGGCCTGCAATATGGAAAGGCATGCTACCTTGTCTTTGGCTCACTAATGATTGCAACATTAAAAATGCAGATTATCAGTGCTATCTATGTGATTAGCCTCCTAAACTGTTCGTTTGGCAAGAAAGCACATAGGAAAAAAAATCTTTGTCTGTGCAAGCTAAGCTGCCCATTCGAATCAAGCCCAGTAGAAAGAATGCCTTCCTTCAGGTCGACGCGAACGGTGCATCAGATTGTCAAGTTGGTTGATGGCATTGAGCCATCGACGAACACGAATGTACGATTTGGTGTAGGCCCCTCTTTGCTCTAATCTTTCCATGCGGAATTATCGGCCGTGCTTGCTTGATCAGGTGAGCTGCTTCACATGCTTTTTTCCAGCAGCTTCTCGTGGTACTAGTATCAAATCCTACTTAAAAGATGATACGGAGGCTCGTTATCTGTGTCAAGAGTAAGTGATCAGTCTATGATGACTTACCACGGATTGAGAGAAAAGATTGAAAGAAAAGGTGATGACTTTTACCAGACTAGCTTTTCTCCATGCTTGTGGAGATGAGCAGCATGAGCTGATGTTGAATTGTTGATTCGTGGGTTGTTCTGAGCTTTGGGAGCTGGTGGAGGAGATATGGCAGAGCCTGTAAGAGTTCGGTTAGTTTGTTTGACTTTTTTTTTTTTTGATTTTTTTAGCTTTGAGGCTTGTGGTCCATATTAAACAGTAGATTTTAAAAACCAAAAACTTTTGTATTCTGAGGGTTTACAATCCAAAGCGTTTGTTTTTCAGAACTGGAATGATTTTCCTCGCCCATCGGCCATCACACCGACTAAGCTAGGAGATTAATTTAATTAATTAATTAGTGCGTGGACGATGAGACAGAGCGCATGCCGGTCAATGGTGGTCGCGTAGGGGTTGAACAAAGTCGATCGGCGTCGCCTTTTCTGGACGGGTGGACATGCATCGACAAGGACTCGCCACTGGCTTCTACTGAAATTAATTTCCCTTGTCAGTTAATTTTCTTTTCTGTGTTGGGCCTTTTGCAACTTGCAAGCGACGCCACATCGTACTCTCAGGCGTTGTATACTTGTTTTTGTTAGGTCCCGTCATTCCATGCAGATCGATAAGGGGAAAAGAAAATAGGATTTATCGATGAACTGCCGCAGTAAAGAAAAGAAAATTTAGGGATACATATTGTGTGGCACTGAATGTTGGAAATGGTGTGTATGCCACTTCTGTATGACATGTGGTGAGCTTGCAATTGTTCAGTTTGGAGATCGAGGACACTATCATTGTAGCGCACGTACATTGTAGACCAGGAAACATGTCTGTTTATGAGACGCTGACACTGTGGCATGCTACTATGGTCTTGTTTGTTTGGATTTAAATTAAATTAGATAAAAAAATTATTATTTTATATAAACCAAATGGCGTAATACTTTATAGTTATTTTTATGGTGTTTTAAATAGTTCTTTTTACAGTTTGTAAAATATTTTTTTTATAATTTTGTAAACTCTTTAAGACATCTCTCAGGGATAAAACCTTTTCAAATTAAAGTTTTCAGCTCAACCAAACAAGATCTATGGCTGGAGCCTGGCTGCCAGGCTATAATAAACTGTTGGATTTTCATATCAGACGGAAGATACGTGGGTGCTTCCTGTTGTGGACCTGCTGAGGCTCGTTCTCTTCATTGTGGAGGCAATCAAGATTTTTGTACATTCTCTATGCAATTTCCATGACGTCCTTAGTCTATTCTGCACATTTATAAATCTATTATATACATAAAGCGGAGACAAACAGAGTTATCATGTTAATCAAAAAAATTCACATAAATCGGAGAAAAAGAAAAAAAAAACTCCACCATCATAGTTATGATTATAAAAGCTTAGATTGAATATAAATTCCCATGTAGTAAATCAGATAAAATAAAACAGCCCCTCCATCGATTACAGTGGAGTTAGATTATAACAACTTGGATTAAATTTTTTATTGAAGAAATCTCCACTTAAATTAGAGAAAAAGAGAAAGGATGTCATCAATTACGGTGGGACTAGATTATAATGGCCAGTATTGGATCTATTATCGGAGAAATAGCTACTATGTTAATCAATTATTTCCTATGTAAATATGCCCTTGATTATCCTGGATCAACGTAGATAAAAATAGAAGTTTGACAACACACGGTATCATATATGAAATACGTACGTGTAAAACATCGTATGATTTCTATGCACCAAGAAAACAGGGCGGTTTGATTGAAATAATGGTTAGCTAACCAGCACAAGGTGGCAATGGGGATTATGTACATCCACGTAAAGAATTTATTCGTTACTGATAGAGCATTTTGTTGTAGGGATTAATACTTAATTACATATGCAAATATGGGCAAAAAAACTGTGCACATTTTTTTACACAACAAAGAGACGTGCTAAGGATCAAACATTTGATCCTAGAAAAAATCAAACGATTTTTTTAAAACATGAGCAAAGTTTTACTTTTTTTAGAGTGTACAACAAAGGAGGAGCACACAACTCACTCTCTAACTCCTAACCCCTAAAAAAAATGCGATACGCAGAGCCAAACATGGGGTTTGAACTTTGCTAGGTAGCGCTGCCAATGCAGGCTCTACCACTAGACCAAAGCCTTGTCCGCGAGTAAAGTTTTACTTAGTTATGGATGATGCACCGATGGAATTGATCGGCCCTTGTGCATTGGGGAGTAGAGAGAGAGAGCGCCAAGTGAACGGAGAAAGCGAAGGGGAACAAGGCACAACCCTTCGATTCAGGCCTTGTTTGTTTCAGATTAATGTAGAGCTGTGTTTTACTGTAGCAAATTTGTGACCCCTTCAAAATACATTTTAACAAGTTTAAAAAATTATGAAAAAAATATTTTACAAACTTTAAGAATTACTATTTAAAACCCCACAAAAATGACTACAAAACATTACATCATTTTGCTTATACAAAAATAACAAATTTTCATTTAATATAATTTAATTTCAGTCTGTCAACCGACCTTGTCGAAGCAATTAAAAAAAAACCCTGCACACATGATTTACGATATCCTGCCATTAGTACCCTGGAATTTAGCATTTGATGTCCTGTTTGTAGTTTTCTTTTTTTTTTCCCCTTTGAGACGTGGTATCAAAAGGTTCTTTTTTGCGTCCTTTTCTCTGAAACGTTGTATATATAAATCATCATAATTCATATACCGTCTACGTAACGTTCGTTGGTTGTGGTTTTGTCTTTGCTGTGCTTTGAACGCACTCCAACACGGAGTACTTAATTATTTTGCACATAATACGTGGAAACACCCCAAAGTATATACTTTCGAATCCAACGGCTAATATTGCCTCCGTCCCTCTCGTCGTAGCCTTTTCATCTTCCTCGTCGTCTCTTCACGGTTGAGACTTGAGACTCGTCCTACCGTGACAGCTACAATTAATAGAAACATTATTATCTATTTATTGTGCTGCTATCCGTATATACTTACTATGATGAATCTCGCATCCCCAAAGCTAAGCAAAATCACGGCAACGCATGCAGTTAAGCAAACCAACGCTGTGCTGCGTTTGGTTTGAAGTTAGATTAATTGGTTTAGTTAACCTAACCCAGCTATAGTAGCTTAATCCGGTTTAACCCATACTTTGTATTTTGCAATTAATCTAATGAAATTGGTTTGGTTAATGGGATTGGCAGAAGAGGATACTTTTTTCACTCTTTTCATGGTTGGTAGGACTAAATTGTCCTGACCAGGTTTATTTGATGTTGATTAGGGTGTTTGAAGGGTTAAATGTCTAATCCCCTTTACCACCCCTTAATCCCATACCAAACGCATCCCCCGATCATCGCTCAGGTTGTGATCGAGGCGCCTATGACCGTCTAGCCGGATATACCAGCCAGACGAGCATGACGCACCGAAGGTTGCCAACTAGAAAGAGTATTAAAATATCAATTTTGCTAGTTATCAATCGCATGAAATTAAACAAAATTTTAGTTGATTGTCTCCACCGTTGGATTGCAATCCAACTCTACCCTTTCCTCTTCCTCCTCTCCCCTCTTTTCCAGCCTAGCTGAGCTGCTCTAATTCACCTTCCAACCAAGCATCGCGTATTGCCCCACTGATTAGGATTCGGGTTTAGGTTAGAATATGTGTGCGGCATTCCCTCAACTTAGAGGGAGGCATAAGAGGTGGAGGCCAAAAATCTAGGAGGCGGTGTGGCGCGACGGTGACGATGCCAGAGATATAGGTGACCGAGGACGGTAGGCTCATGAGGTTTTGCACACAGTGAATACATATTCAATTGGGTGGAGTAGCGAGACGGCAAGGATGCAGCTCATCGTGTGTAGGAGGTTGACAGAGTCAAGGGCAATGGCCACAGAGCGCAGAAAATGGCATTGACATTGATTAAATACGTGCAGGATCTAGTACAACGTCATTTCCTTATGTTTGCTCGAAAAAAATGGGGGCGAGGCCATGAGGGGGATGAAAATACTAAAAATCAATGAATTTTAGAAAATTAGGAAAAATGCATTGAAAATTTTGACTTCACCAATTTTTGGCCGAGATTTTGATCAGCACCAGCACCAAACCACGTACAGTGGCCACGACTACGAGCAGCTCCACATCCACAGTAGCCCCACACTGACAGACATACATATAGGTGAAACCAAGTTCTCTTGCAAGCTGAAGCCTGAAGCCATGGGCAGCGCGACCAAGATCGTGAGGATGGCGCTCCACGCCTTCTTCACGCACTACCACCCGGCGGCCTCCGCGGCGGCGCTCCTCGCGCTCCCCTTCTCCGCCGCCGCGCTGCTCTCGCGCTCGCCGGCATTGCTCGCGCCGGCACCCTACCTCCTCCCGGCGCTCTCCCGCCGCCTCCGCCGGGTCCTCGTCGCCGCGGGGTTCCCGCCGGCGTCGCAGCTGCTCTTCCTCCTCAGCCACAGGCTCTCCCACTCCGTCGTCTCCTTCCTCGCCACGCTCCCCTTCGCCCTCTCCTTCCTGCTCCTCGCCAAGGCCTGCGCCGTGCGCTGCTCCTCCGCGCAGCCGCCGCGGCAGCGCCGCCACCCGCCGCCGGTGGCGGCGGCGCTGCTCCGGGCGTGCCACTACGGGGCGATGGCGCGGACGCAGCTCGCCAACTTCGCGGCGCTGCTGGCCGCCAACGCGGCGGTGTTCGCGGCGCTGCTCGCGGCGTTCAACGCCGCCGAGGCGCTGCGGCTGGGCTCGGACGGCCGGGCCGTGCTCGCGCTCTCGGCCGCCGGCGTCATCGTCTACTCCGTCGCACTCGCAAACGCCGCTGCCGTCTGCAACCTGGCCACCGTCGTCGCGGCCGCCGAGGGCCGGGGCGGCTGCCACGCGCTGCTCAAGGCGCTCGTCCTCGTCCGGGGCGACGCCGCCACCGCCGTCGCCGTGGCGCTGCCGGCCAGCCTCGCCACCGCCGCCGTCGAGGGCCTTTTCCAGTTCAGGGTAATGAGGCTGTACATGATCAATGGCAAGATGACCTCAGCGATGATCTGTGAAGGATTCTTGATCGCCTACATCCACTCCATGATCTGTGTTCTTGACACTGTCATCACTTGCATGGTCTACCAGACCTGCAAGGCCAGCCATTCTTGCGACCTCTTGGAACTAGAAGGGAAAGGGGATTTGAGAGCCTGACTTTCTTCACAATTTTAATCACTAGATATTAGAGCACACACCTCTTACATGATGGTGATGCTCATTGATAAAGTTTTGATTTTTTTTTATCTTTATAAGGATTAATTTCTGGTTTTGAGGACAGAGATGCTGTTAGTGTTAGGAAGTGCATCAGTCCCAGCAAGTGGCTAAGCTGCTAAAGGAGGGTACGTTTGTACATAATTGCAAAAGGCAGGGTCTATAAGATTTGGTGCCCATATGAATGGATAGTTTATAATTTGGCATACATTGTATATACTCGCTTCAGATACTTGAAGCAGTTGTTTTTTTAACAGGTTAGGGGGGTTTCGCTCTTTTCTCATGCTCTTCACATATTTAAAATAGTATCTTGGAAGATCTCAGCTAATTGGTCGAGAAACAAGAAGCATGCATGCTACAGCAGCTTTTCATTCTAAATTACGAAGTACATGTTCCAAAATCATGCCATGTTTTGGAAATTTGGCATTTCAACATACATCTTCACTCACTCAACGCCTGCAGCTTGATCATCACCTGATGGATAAGATCCACATCCTGACATGTCACCAAAAGTTAGCAACAATTTGGGTCAGTTGCTAAGATCCTGAGCCCACCATTTCAAGTGCTCCTTTCCTTGATTCCAAAGCAAAGCAAAGTAATATAGGCATATGCATACTACTACTGCAGCTGCTACTACATATGACATATCCACATCAACTTGCAGAGGTGACCAGTCTGGTTGCCCTGGTGGCGAGTGAGTTGTAAAAAATTCAATGATTTATATCAGCTTTCTGGTAACTTTCTTGCCTCCAATCCAATCCACATCTCAGATCTGGGAATATACATGGTCACTACCACTTTTTTTTTACATAGTTACTATCACTTGCCCCATGCAGTAATGCAGATTCCAAGTGCCACAATGCTACAAGAACTTTCTTCCAGTAGAGACATGGGCTTTAGGCGCACACAAAAAGTTGGACCTGGGGACTAGGTTACATAATAAATGGGTACACCAAAAGTTAGGGCATATTATAAAGTAGAAAAGCTTTTGGGATGACCAAATGGGAGATATCTGTTTAAGCTTTGTTCTATCAAGTGTGAGAAAAGAAAGAACAGTGCTTCTTGGACCTGGAATTGATACCAGATTGCAGGCACGTATGTCAAATACAACATAATCTCGGTAAAGGATATCAGATTGTGTCCAAGAAGAAGTGAAATGGGAAAGAAAGGTCTCCAAGAGATGTTTTTATATCTGAGCCAGGCAAATACGTAACATATTTGGTACGGTTTTAACCAAGAACACCAATCCACAGGATAGAACCTCAGTAGTTAAGACCACACACTGTTATATAAGAGGTCAGAAGTTCAACAGGCATATAAAAGGTTAGGTTTAGAGATTTTCGTAAGGTCTAAGCACTGTTGAACTCCTTTTTTTTTGGTTAAAAAGTTACGCCCAACTGCCCAAGCTACCAGATGGATTTGCCACCCAGTTTTCATTTCAAGTGATGTTCATATGCACATACCATAGTAGTATCATACCATCTAAAAATGGGTAGGGTACAAGTAGGAAAGGTTCAAACGATGTACTTCTAATACGTGAATTACAGTTCGATTTCCAACAGAAATTTGGGAAAGATAACCTAACTCAAAAACTGGAAGACGCCATCATGCATGAATCCTGCTTAAGGTCATGTTACCATGTTAGAAGAGAGGAATTTAACCAGAGCAAACTTTAGCTTCAAGCATGGTTGAGAGGGCCTTCTGATAAATAAAATTAAGTAAAGAAACTGCTTAGTATGGGATCAAATGTCCTTATCAGATTTCATTCTGAAATCATCCGTGGAGGGTATGACCTAATTTTTCTCCCAAAAGGTTTAGGATCAACCAACCAAATAGTACGTGAGATTCTGAGTAGATGCGGCAACATTAGATAAGGACATTCTGGCCGATCTTGACAGTGATGTGCCTGAATTTTGCAGTGATAATGGCCAGGAGATCAAAACAGCAGCATGATATTGCTTAGGTACATAATTAATGAAAACATTTACATTCCTTAGTGCCTTTAGGCTAGGAACAGAGAGCGCTAAAGTAGAGAATAAAGGTTTTGTACCTCATATAATGGTGGGGAAGGGTTGCCAATAGGTGGGTGGAAATTCTGTATAGCTTCAAAACCTGTATACAAGTATCACCTTCAGCTGGAAACAGTGAGTCTAATGACTACTTGCTGCCAAAAAATAAAGATATGGTAAAGGTGTTTTTTTCTTTTTTTTGCAAACCATCAGTAAATTGCAAGGACACACAAGCTAGTCTCAAAAGAAATGGGAGGATGAATGATGGTACAATTGACATATAAAGCTCTGTGTTTTATCGGATAAGACTGAAGCAGTGCAATGCAGATTGACGAGTATGAAGTTACAGAACAAGTAAAAGTCCAGGATATCTGAAAGCAGAAATGATGTGGCATGAAAGTATGAAAAAGATCAAAGTACATAGTTCAAAATATACATTTCTTATGTGGATTTCCTCTTTTACAAATTATAACAACACATAGGCATCTGTATATCCATGGCTAATTTTCATCTTACTACGACACAAACAAGAACTTGTGGGGGAATAAATTACAAGTAAACATGTACACAACTGATCCATCTACTACATCTTAAATATGTATACAGAGCTTCCACCTATCTTGTATTATACTGCGTATGCTTCAACCTAATATCTACATGCTAGAAATGCTGGTTGTATCAGCAATTCCGTGTATCTGTGAAAAACTGCAAACAATAATACTGCTGTTGTGGCGCTGTATTATTGAACTCCAAGAACATTTGGAGCCATATGACGCTAAGAATTGCAGGCATCCAATATTTGCCTGAAGAAAATCAACCAAATACCAGTGCAGCAACTCCACAATTAGGGTCCCAAAAGACTAAATTGAACAGAATTATTCTTCCCTTTTGAATTGTAAGATTCCAACTGGCCTCTGGTTAATGCTGCTGAAATCTGTTCTTGTAAGTGAAGCTTGATTACTAGATATGCTATTCTGCCCTTTATGTTGTGAACTGTTTGAAAGGGCCGCATTTCCTGCATTCTGGTTGCTGCCCCTACCAACAGGTGGTTCATGGTTATGTTTTCCTTCATAAGTTGTTACGACAGCCTTGGGGTCTGATGAAGCCCTTTCAATGTGTTTCCTAACATTGCATCCAGCATATGTGCACTTGTAGTAACTCCTACAGGTAGAAAGACATCATGTAGGTAACAGTGAGACTAGTAAGAAAAAAAGTATGCCTTGGTTTTATTGTAATGCATTGTTATATAAATTAGTTGTAGAGTTTGTGCCTTGCGCGTGGGCACGTGGCCAACAATGGCTCTAGAAAGCCCATATTTAGTGTGAAAGAAGGTAATAAATTCCACAAAGATCCATAGGCTTTGAGTATTCAGTGAACCAGTGGTGTGTGCCATATATGCAGATTCAGTGGTAACTGATAATATTTCACAATTAAGGGAAAATGTGGTCTGTTCGACGACAGAACTACAGTAATTGAAAGGAATATGTTTCTTCCAGGGTTTATACTTAAATATCTTCTATATTCTTCATCCAGGAATCACAAATTTATACTACCCATTCTCTCTATCCACCTTTATCTTCCTCTGCCCTCAGCTTAGACTAATTTTGTTGGCTACATGAACATTTAAATCACATATATCGCATAGACACTTAGACAGTTATCACCAATCATCTTGTTTTTTTTTGTTAAAGAAGTTATTTTCTCTATAGCCGCCTCATTTTCTTGATTTTATTAGGCTCCTCTTCCTTTCAATTTGGTCAACCAACTCTACTTAGTTAACTCATATCAGAAAAAAGTGAGTATACGACAAAATGGCCATTTAGATTTAAAAAACTACTTAACATGCAAAAAGTGAGTATACGACAAAATAGCCATTAAAAATGGAAAATTTGGGTGATAATAAAAAGGAGAGCTAGGTGGGTGCAACATGGGTGGTCATATATAAACTATATCTGAAGCTAGAAAACTAAAAAAGAACATTCGAATGGTAAAATTACCTTGGATGAGGGTTTCCTTTGACCACCTTCTGCCCATATTTGCGCCATCTATAACCATCATCCAAAAGATCAACCTCACTGGTTGTTTGCACAATAATCTTGGGCTCTGTCAAAGTCTTCTGAGAAGAAATTTGTACGTTCCTAAATAACAAAGGAATCAATTTTTAGATAACAAAATTGTAATCAGATAGTTGAGTTGTTCTGACAGTGAAAACCGAAAAGTACCTTCTTTTGCTGTCATTCTCTCCGTCATCCACTTCATGTGGCCTTGATTCACCATCATCCATATCATCTCCATCACTTAAACCAGATAATTGCTCTGACATCCCATACAAACCTTCCTGATCTCTCTTAGCACCTGACAAACCAGACGTGGTATCATTGGATTGCTCATTTTGTTCAGCCAGCGAGGAGCTGCCATCTTTTGCACGCTTATTTGGTGGGCGCTGGTGATTATGTTTGCCTTTGTATATGATCTCAGATATTTGACCATCTTCTGCATGCTCTACCTTTTTCTTGACAGGACAACTGGGATGAGTACATTTGTAGTAGCTCCTTGGGCAATCACTGCCCTTCACCACCTTCTGACCATATTTCCGCCAGTTATAGCCATCATCGGCAGGCTTATCAACAGGAGCATTAACTTGGTACCTCTGAGATGCCTCAGCAGGTTGATACGCTACATTCTCATTGTTTGCTGCTGTTGTCATCTCCGAAATTCCTGCCATATTGACTGTGGGGTTCATGTGTTGTAGAGCTTCAGATGATTTAGTAGCCCCTGACAAGGATGGTTGTGCAGTATGATCGAACATTCTGAGAGGGGAGTGGCTTGCTTGGGCTGTGACTTGGGCCAAAGCCTGCTGATGCGACATTGCAAAACCACCCTGTAAAATTACAGGAGAGGTTGCCAACGATAAAATGTCAATATATATAGTTTCTTTGTTCAAAACAAAGAACAGGTGCTACAGAAATAAATATTGTTTAGGGAGGAAATACTGAATGAAATGCTGTAACAGCGTGCTGTTCTTTGTCATCAAATGATCAATTTTTTATCTTGTTCATACTGGATGTACTTAGTTGAGAACTTATCTTAACAGGATTAATTTTGCAACCACGAAACCCTCACGTGGCTCTACAGCTCTAGCCAGCAACCACTTGAATATGAAATGCAAAAGTTATGAACTATTGACGATATGTCCAGAACAAATTGGCAACTAATTTTTACCACCTCAAACTGAGTTGTCTGGAGAATCCTAAGAAGTATCAAGAGGTCGAAATTATCAAAAGAAAGAAACTTATCACGCTGTTTCACTAGAAAGGTGTCCCATCAGTACCAACATATCATGCCAACTTGTAATCGAAAAAAAAAACACCAACTTGTAATTGCACCACACTGGAGATAGGACAGATTCCATCATTTGATACTGGGAAGGCAATGTGACAGATCACCACTCGACATATCTAAAATATCAAGAACTGCCATCTCTTATTTGTAGGCTAAAAATTCTTTATTGCACCACGGTGTAGTGCCACATCCGGGCATCCCACACACAGATATAGAAGGCGCTTTTGAGCGTTGTCGGCCAAACCTATGGGACCGATCGATCAGTGCCCTAGATGCTCCCACCTTGCTAAAGCACCAAAGAAGGTAAGAAACCGTAAATTGTCACCTCCAGAAGTTTCGGATTCCCTAATCCAGAGTACCTCGCAAGCTTTAGAACAGTACAGACGATTGCTACATTTAAAGCAGCACAGATGATGGCAACATGATTATTTATCAGATTTACTCTCATATCAGTCAAAATGAAAGACAGAGATGTTGAACGAACTAATGAGACCTATCAAGGTTGAAGTAACAGCTCCCATGCACAATCTAAGAAATGGAAGTATGAAGCCTGCCTTACAATCAAAGAACCTAACAGTCTCATTAATATCTAACCAAGAACCGAACGGATGGCCGCAGGGGCCAATTTTGTAATAAACTAGACAGTTCCGTCGCCTCCCGGGGGAGGGCTTTTTTCCCCCATTTTTGTAACTTTCCTCCTACTTAATACAAAGCAGGCAGTTCTCCTGCCCTTCTTTCAAAAAAAAAGAACACTTTGAAGATTAACACATAGACAGTATACTAGAAAGAAAAGAGGATCACAACAACAAAATAAATGAACTCTTCTTTCGAAAAAATAATCCAAGAGCTTCTCGAAAGAGAGAGGAAGCAAGGGCCATGAAAAATCTGATCTTTTTGCAACAGCTTTAACCTTTGCGGGAAAAGTGCAATAACTGACGGTGTCGGTGTGAACACGTACCATGGCCGGCGAGAAGAGCAGGCCGGGGGAGTCGAGCAGGCCGGAGGGGCTGAGCCCGGGGGGCACGGTGAACACGGCGGCGGCGGAGGCCGCCCCCACAGGCGGCGCCACCGACAGCGCCGGCCCGGCCCTCGCGACCCCGCCCCTCGCCCTCTCCGCCTCATGCTGCTGCTGCTGGTGCGGGGGCTGGAGGGAGCCGGCCGTGAGGAGCTGCGTGAAGGTCGTCGCCCCTCCGGCGGACGACGACACGCCGCCGGAGCCGCCGCCGGTGGCGACGTCGGGGTCGGAGGCGAAGAGCGCGGAGGCAAGCGTGAGCGGGCCGGGGCTGGCGTCGCCGGCGCCGGAGAAGAGAGACTCCGCGGCAGAGCGCGGCGGCAGTGCCAGGCGCGGGCGCGGCGGCGGCGGCGGGCGCGCGGACATGGTCGTCGCGGGAGGGAGGCGCGGCGGCGCGCAGCTAGCTAGAGAGAGAAAGTCCAAGAGTAGAGAGGGAGACAGGAGGAGGGAGGGAGAGGGGTGATTGGATTCTCTCTCTTCCCCCCTGGCACGTTGACTTTTGTAAGCGCGAGGGGTTTCGCTCTCTTGGACTTTAGATTGCAGATGGCCAAACGGCGGAACCAAATCGCACCACCGATTTGATATTTACTGTTTATATGATCGGGTTTGGTGTCTGGTTCGCTTCTTTGAACCGAACTTGAGCTAATACATAAAAACAAAAATTATCAGGTTCACGGAATCATTTTAACACTAAATCACTATTTTTAATATTTAAATTATAGGTTAATATGTGTATAAATTAATAGAATCGCAACAAACAAGAAGCGTTTGTTCTAAAGACACTGATGTCAAGCAGCTTGGCCCCTGTGCCAACACTGTAGATCTGCCTCTGACCTCGGCCCGTGGACTGAACCGCTTTGATTCATATAGTGATGGATTGATCTGGTTTATTATTGATTTACTTTGATTCACGACTGTAGCAAGCATATCTAATTAGAAATATATGTTTATATGCCCGTAGCGTTTAGAAATAAGTAACATTTTATTTTGATCAAGTTTAAACCAGTAGCTCGTTAAGGGTAACGGTTAAATTTGAAAGATTGCTTTAGTAAAACTTAACAGATAGAATGAGATAATCAATTTTATGAAACCTGTTTATTTTTATGGGATAGACTAGTTTGCAGGCGCCTGCAATTTGGTCAAACGTGCAGGCGCCGAAACTTCCACCGAAATATAACGTTTCTTCCAGTAACTGAAAAGGTGGAAAAACAGTACAAATTTACTGAAACTTTTAGCGCCAACACGATTTCGCAGTTTCGCTATAACAAAAATAAATACATAATAAACAAAAACAAAATAAATCTATAATAAACAAAAAACAAAATAAATATATAATAAAAAACAATATAAATATATAATAAACAGAAAACAAAATAAATCTATAATAAACAAAACAACAAAAATAAACCTATAATAAACAAAAAATAATAATAAACAAAAAACTAAAAGTTCCACTAAATTTATATTGTTTATTCCATATTTCTATTCACCGGAAGAAATGTTTTAGAAGACTGGAACTTTTAGCACTGGTGTCCGGCGCCTGCAAAAAACTGATGCGTAATAACTTCGTATAGCATACATTATACGAAGTTATACGACATGCACTGGTTGCAAGGAAGAAAGAAGAAAAAACTGACAGAGAAAGGCAACCATGCAAGAGTACAAATTAGTCTTAATATGATCCTCGTAGCTTCATAGGGCGTAGAATACTTAGGCAATTTACGACGCACTCACGCACACCTTTACCTCCGCAAAGAGAAAGAAAGGGGCAAAATAGCACGGTAAAAAATCACAGCAGACCATTATTTATTATTTATTAATTATGTTTTTAGGTAATACTTAAATCTTTTCATAGAACCTTAGAATGAAATTACGATTTAATTCTATAATGGTTTGACTTGATATTATTTTTTAAGTTAACTGCAAAAGATATAAGAAAAGAAAAGAATAACGCATTTGTTAATTCGCTTTTTATGAATCCTAAAAAACTAGAAATTGCTAAATAATTCTATAACTCTTATTTTTAATTCATTTTTAGTAAAACCTATTTATCTTTAATGTCTGAATCTTTTTATGAGTCTTTATTATGACACCATGGTTAAAGTTAGTATTTTGAAGCTTTCTTTTTTACTTTATTATTTTTAATGCATATTTGTTTTCCTTCGAACCTTACCATAAAATTGTGTTTCTATTTTGTAAAGGTTTGTTTTTAAAAAAAAATTAGTTCACAAAAAAAGATAGACCTAGATTTATTTCTCAATTCATTTTTCAACCAAACCTTGACTTCTTAGAAATGGCTAACTCTATTATGGACCCTTACAATGATACTATGACCTTTTTATTTTTATCTTTTGCCTTCTTGGGTTTTTTATGCTCTAAAAAATCTGAAATGCTTTCTTGGTTTTTTCGTGCTCTAAAAAAGATCTGAAAACCAAAGGTAAGAAGTCTGGAAAAGAATGACAAGGATTGTGGTGACTGGAATTCAAACTCTAAAAAATATGAAAACCAAATGTAAAAAGTCTGGAAAAGAAAGACAAGAACTGGGGTGGCTGGGATTCAAACCCAGCACCTAGCTGCGAAGCGTAGCATGGGAGATCAAGTGAGCTAGGCGAGTGCTGCCTGGGCTCGGAAAAAAAATGATAGAAAAGAGAAGGTAGGAGGAGAGGAAAGGAAAGGAAAAGAAAGAAAAGTGGAGAGCGGCTGGGATTCAAACCCAGGCTATGGCCCGAAAGTCGATGCCAAAGACCAACCGAGCAATCGTCGCACGTTGTTTTGGTTTCAACGGAAAAAATCGATTTGTATATAAAATATAAATGGGCGTTCGAATTTAGCCATCGGTCACGATCGAACGACCGTGCTTATATTTGATGACGTGGCCGCACGACGTTGCATTAGCTAGGACCTTGTAATACATAACAGATTCTCTCCTCAATCCACATCACAGTTTATAGCTACACAATTGATTTGGAGCAATGCACATGCTCTTAGCTTCATTGATCGCTGCCGCGGTGGGACCCCGGATGCAAATTTCTGGTGAAAGAAAAGAATTTGCATGGGACCGAAACATGCCGGGTGTTGATTACAAATTTACAATGTATAACATCCATCCATATGGCATATAATGCACGAAACCAAGTAGCATAGCCAATCAGTTCATGTCAATGAATACACCAAAGTAAAACAAGACTCATTAGCTAGCGTTCATGTGCTCTACATGCCATATGATGGTGCTTCTGCTTGTCCTTTTCCTTTAATTTATTAATTAGTCTAAAGCGAATAAACAATCTTAGAAAATCATTAGCCTAGCAAGTATGTATATACTTGCCTTGTTGGCTAGCTTTCCACCATTTGTTCTTCATCTGGAAACGAGTATAATATATTAATTGCACCTCTCAACTAATAAAGGGAAAACTTGTTCTAACGGATTGTCAAGGATGGCTTTACACGGGTGGTTTACTAAGCGCATCAATCTCGTTCATGTCGCATGTCGCATGTGCATGTGATTTTTCACGAGTAGCTTTTCTTTTTTCACCAATATTGTATTTTTGAGAAAGATCAATCATTGTGCTTTTTTTTTTTTTGGTAATGATACTTACCCCTATGTATTTCTCAGACAGATCAATCGTCATGTGTTTTTTGGTATTTTCGAGGAAGATCAAACAGTGTGCATAAACTGGACACATCACATTAGCAAATTCACTCAAAAGTGTAAATTAAATGGTCTGGTACCGATATATATGGGTTTTATAGTTATAATCCTTATAGGGATCCCATAGTTTTATAGATGTAAAATGGACTTTTATTATTAAAAGAGGTAATGTAGACTCAATTCATTTTTCTCTCATGAAAGTTCAAGGCACGTGCATACTCGCCGTCATCGTGCGGCTCACGCCTCTTGACACTTCCATCGAGCCAGCAAATACGAAAGGATGATGGTGAATCTGAGGATGATCAGTCCATCATTTTGATCACCATCACAGCTCCCATATTGGATGAGGACGTAGAATTTTGCAGCCTCTGCCTACCTTCGAGCAATCAACGATTAATTGTTGCGATTGGCCATCACAATTAATAATTACAATTAGGATGATGATAGGGTGAATTGTGAGCAGGGAGGTGGATCCAGTGTGGTCGGGTTGGTATACCTTATCTTTGGGACATCTACCTTTGTGTCCTTGACATGTGGGTTCATCATGCGTAGGTCCCACATGTTAGGGTCTCGGGGACACAATGACATCAAGCTAGGTGAATTGTGATGAGAAAGGTGGATCTGCTATGGTTGGATTAGTATCCTCTGTCTTTGGGGCATCTATCTTTGCACACTTAACATGTGGCCCTATTGCACATAGCCATACATGTTGGAGGCACAAAGGTAGATGCCTCGAAAGTAGGGGTTATGGCCTAAGCTCAGGTATGACTGTCAAACAAAAACTAAAAAACTGTGGCCCTCTTTGATAGCTTGTTTAGTTTTAGTTTAGTTTTTGTTGAAAAAATTTGACCACCTTTGAAAGTGGTATGAAAAGGCTAAATAAATTATTAAAAAAACAGCAAAACGCAACTTAACATTAATCTGAAACAAACAAGACCAATAATATTAAGGTAAAATTGTGATGAGAAAGGTGAATCTGCTGTGGTCGGATCAGTATCCTCTATCTTTGGGGCATCTGCCTTTGTACACTTAACATGTGGCCCTATTGCACATAGCCCCACATGTTGGAGGCACAAAGGTAGATGCCTCGAAAGTAGGGGTCATGGCCTAAGCTCAGGTATGACCGTCGGACAAAAACTAAAAAACTGCAGTGACTTAGGTTAAACACATTGGTGATTAATCATCTTGGTTGCTAGCTGCTTGGAGTCCTTAATTATGCACTTTGGTTCACTTGGCCTATCTTGTTTGGCTCATGTCTCATGGTTTTTTTTTGGTTTCTCAGAAACAAAGCTCAAGAAATTGCTAATCTGCGGTCGATTGACGAGGTATTGATTAGAGATTTATTGGACTAATTAGGGACTATTAAAAACTATAAGGAGGCGGTGTGCATACAGAGGATAAAATAACGAGAGGGAATAAACATTTGAATTCACCAAGCCCAACAGTCACTACCATGACGTGGGAGAGAAGGTTGCCAGGTTTTCCTCGGTATGCCATGCTTGCTACTGCCACATTTTTAGATCCTAATTAATTGATGACTAATCATGATTAATTGTCACTATACGTTAGGCGATTAATCGGTGATTAATCCTGATTTCTAAAACCTCGTCCAAAACCAAATGCCTTGGCTTCTTAAAATCATTTTTCCATTATCTCGAAACCCCTCCTTACATTACACCCTAAACTATGGCCTCGTTCTTTTTAGCGTATCGTTGCGTTGGCGTAATATTGTAGCAAAATTGATAGCACTCGAAAAAAGGTCTAAAAATTATAAAAAAATAATTTAAAAATAGTTTTAGAATCTTTGAAAAGGCTACTAAAAGCCATGAAAAAATCGTTACGAATTATCACAACATTACTACAGTAGCATACAACGACACGATACGCTGAAAAGAACAAAGCCTATATATAGCCGAACCAAACGTTCTTAAAACTCTCGAACGTGTAGAATATGAAGCACGTGCTCAAGACCTTTTGCTCGATATATATAATTGACCGGTTGGGTACCTGGCCATTGGATGAATCACATCTGAAAAGGGTTGCGCGCAAATGTTCTTGACCCGTTGTTAAAAAAACATAGACAGAGATCAGAGATGGTGCTGTCTGATGAAGGGCAGAAGTAGAAAGGCAAAGAAAAAGCTGGAGAAACGTCTCACTTCGATGAGGTGGCTGGCTGCTACACCGCACGTGCCATCTTCCTCCTCCTCCTTCTTCTTCTTCCTCTTTTTTTTTTTTTTTTTTTTTTGGGGGGGGTTATACGACTCAGAGGGAGATTTGACAGTGTTAATAACTATCTCCGCCTCAGCGTACGCTGTCAGCTCCGCCTTTTGGGTGCAACATTTTCCAGAACAAAGATGTGCACGTAATCAAATCCCAGGTTGAGCATATGGGTGGGAGTTTCCTAACCTAACTTCTTTATTTAAAGAAAATAATAGAACATTATTAGGCCATAGCATTTTCATCAGAGATTTTGGACCAGTTCTTCAGAATTTAACAGCTTAAAGGCTTAACAGTTTAATGGCTTATCTTTATGAAAAGAGCATACACTTTAATTTTTTTTACCAACACTTTTAAAAAAGTTACTCCCTTCGTTTTATTTATAAAGCGTATTTTGTTTCGTTAGAACAAATGTTTGACCAACAATTACTTCATTAATATCTAACTTTTATGACACAAGATTGATGTTTATAGATTTGTATTTAAAAGTACTTACATATGAGTATGATTTTGTTTCACATAAATAACATATTAATGAAGTAATTGTTGTTCAAAGTTTTATCCTAACGAAACAAAATACACCTTACAAAAAAAGGAGGGAGTAAACGAGATGGATCCGGATTTCGAGTCTATCTTGAGAAACTATCAAAGTTCAACTATTTTAGTCGTTCAACTGTTCAGCCGTTCAGATCAGCCTAAAAAATAGGCCGTTTGCTGTGCACCAGCCGGCTGAGGAGCAGCTGATGATTGCACCCTGTGAATATTCTTAGATTAAAAACCGATAAAACCCATCTCTCGAATATCCCAATAATGCTTAAAAAATCCTTTAATGTGTTTGGTCTCTTCAATATGGTCTCTGATTGCCTTTCGTCCTCGGGTGCAGGTAAAAACATGGCCTCCAACTTGCAGTGCTGTTCTGAAATAGCCCGAACTCGACACTGAATTTATAGCTGACAGTGCACTTGACAAATCGGCATGATTACAGATTAAAACAATCCACCAGTAAACCAGTACCAGCAATGGAAGCTGAAGGTTCACAATTTTGTGGAGTTCACCCACTACCTCTGGGTTCGACATGAGGAACTATTCGGTAAAATTAGACCAAATTCAAATTCAAATCGAAAAGGAGAGGCTTTTCATAAAAACAGGTTCCCGTCGATAAGGCGTACACACCGAGAGAATGTCTACTGCCATATTTCCATGTTCGCTGCCCAGTCATTGCCAAACCAGGTATAGCTCGCTTCTCTGTTGTTTTCGATATTGAGTGTTCATCAAGAGCATCAAAAAGGGATTTCGACAAGCCAAAAATGACAATGGGAAAATGGGAAATATATTTAAAAGCCTTTTACATTATGACTTTTAGATGTTTCAAAAATGGCAAAGATAAATCAAAACACCCTGAAACATTATGAAGCAATTTGTTTTTAAAAAGTCGAGCAAATAAAGGACTATTCTACACGTATGGAAGTTGGGGAGCACGGACTAAGAACATGTACAATGGTCCACATTATCCGCATGTAAGGTTAACGATTTATTTACATTTAAAAAAGACATATGTTTTAAGTTTTTATGTTCGTTTTTTCGTTGTCCAGAAGATGAATTCTAACGATTAAAAAAGAGAAAATTGCACTATTAGTCCCAAACTTGTCCCGCTTGCGCACATAAATCTGTAAATATTGAAACCGTTTATTCTATCGCCTAAACTTGTTGAATTGTTGCAATTAAGTCCAATTCGTGGTTTTGGATGGTTTTGAGGGTGGTTTGGTGACCTGACGTTTAAAGTCAAAGACGAGATGGCTGGCTTTTTGCATTTTGCCCCTCACGTTTGGTTTTCTTTCTCCTTACGGCTCCAACCCACGCTATCTTCCTCCTCTCGGCGCCACCTCCTCAGTCGCGGGCCACACCGGGCGACGTCGCATTGCCGTGAGGAGGAAGAAAACCAAATGTGGGGGGAGCAAAATGCAAAAAAAAACCACAACTTTGACTTTGACCACCATGTTATCAAACCACCCAAATCCACAGATTAGACCTGATTGCAACAACTCAACAAGTTTATTCGCAAAAATAAACGGTTTAAATAGTTATGGATTTATGTGCACAGGTAGGACAAGTTTAAGGGCTAATAGTGCAATTTTCTGCTTTCAAAATAGGGTAAAAAGCATACATGCCACTATAAAGTCTACTTTGGACAGAAATGCCATCGTAGAGTCACTTTTTACACAGACGCCATTGTAAACAGCAGAAATGTGCACACATGACATTATTTGAGCTAAGAGAGAATTTTGGACAAAATGCATGGAAAAAATATGGTAGGAAATACGGTCTGACATGTGGGTCCCACATGTCAGCCTTTCTCTTCTTCTTCCTCCTCCATCTCTCTCCCCGATCTGCACAACCGTTCCTCTCTCCCCCCTCTCCTCGATTTGCACAGTCGCGCTTGTCTTCACCCTTACCGCCGCCGCACTCCTCATGTTGTGCCGCCGCCGCCGCCAGAACAACATTAAGCGCCCGCCGCCCAGGCTACCCATCTCGGAGTCGTTGGAGCTCCCGCCCAAGAAGCTCCGCTTCCGCTTCGGCTAGTTCCTCCAGCTGCTACTACTCTGCTCCTACTGCCGCACCTGCATTGAGCCGGCCTTGGCCAGCTCGCCGGCGCCAGGCGCCATCGCGGTGGTGGAAGTGGAACAGGCGGCTCCAGGCCCCAAGGAGGACGTGGCGACGTGGAGGGAGCGGTGGTTTAGGCGCGCTCTACACCATCGACGAGGAGTAGGAGCTGGAGATGTTGTTCTACATGCCGCCGTCCTCGCCACCGCAGCTTAGCAGCAGCCTCTCGCAGACGCCTGCCTGATTCGTCCTCTTTGTAATTTGTCTGGTTTTTTTGTTATACTTGCTACCGTTTAGAAAAAACAGAAGTAACGACTGTGCAAATTGAGGGGAGAGGGTGAGAGATGGAGGAGGAGGAAGAAGATGCATGAGAGAGGCTGACATGTGGGACCCACATGTCAGACCATATTTCCTAATGTATTTCTCTATGTATTTCGTCCAAAATTCTCTTCCAGCTCAAGTAATAGCATGTGTGCACGTTTTTGCTTTTTATAATAACGTTTGTGTCAAAAGTGACTCTACGATGGCATTTCTGTACAAAGGAGACTCTACAGTGGCATGTATGCTTTTACCCACACTAGCCACACCTAAGCTAGGCAAGCTTGACCGAGTTAGTCTTGCGTTTGGTTCGTTTCCACATTTATGGCTTGCCACACTTCCTTAACTAGCTAGCCCACGCGTCGTATTCATTTTTTTGCCACACTTTGGCACAAGTGTGTCGCCCAATTTGACCACCACAAAAAGTATAGATTGCCACACTTGGCTAAGCTTAGCCGTGGCACAGTTAGGCACCAACCAAACAAGTCCTAAGTCACACTTATTTTGGATCCGAATCACAAGATTATCTCAAAAAGTTCTCGAAATTCAGTCATTTGAGTTGTTCGACTGTTCAATCTCATATGTTCAAATCAGCCTAAAATAACATAACCTTAATATTTGCCGCTCAAACATTTCCACCCTCATATTTTCCACTCAAAATCATTGCATTACAATATCTGCCACTCTAATTAATCTGCTAACTTAGCATTTGCCACTTTAGATTTTTGATCAATTTAACCTATTTCTTCTGATTTATGTCCATCATAAAAAGACCCTTTTGTTTTGACCCCTCTCTAATTTCATTATGAACTGTTCTCTTCAGGGTTCCACATGTAATACACACAGAGTGACATACTTAACGAGACTAACATTGAGAGTGGCAAATCGTCAATTTTTTCGTTTCTTCCACCTCCATCCTAAATTGTTCTCTTTTAGCATAAGGGTTTAGGGTTCTTCGCCTTGAACCTCTCCACGGCTCCGCCTCCGCGTCTCCTCCTCTCCCTCCGTCGCTGGCTCCGCCGCCGTCTCCCTCGCCGGCGCCGCCGTAAATGGGCAAGGGTTCCTCCATATTCAGCCTCTCCACCGCCCGGCGTCGCCTCTCCGTCGCTGGCCCCGCCTCCAGGGCCCGGTCGTCCCCGTGGCTGGCTCCGCCTTTGGCCTCCTCCACGTCTTCCTCGTCTCTTACCGGCACCGCCTCCACGCCGCCCCATCCCTGCCTCGACGCGCCTCGTCCTCGCCGCCTCTGCCATTGGCTCCTTGTCCCCGCCGGCGCCGGCCTCCCCCGACCCTCGCTATCTAGGTCTCTAGCTTCGTTCTCCCGGGCAAGTCTCCCCCACCAACTCCGGCGACTGCAGCAGGTACCGGAAATGAATCTCCTTGCACATCCAACAACTTTGCTATGTTGTTGCTGATGCTTTCATTTTTGTGCAGAGCTGCAGGCAAGGAATCTGTGGCTCCACTTTTCATTGCAGAGATTTCTCGTCCAAAGGTTATAGACACTGTTCTAATGTTTTCTTTTGTGTTCTTGGTGCACCTCTATTTCGTACATGTGCTTTGATTAGTAATTTTGTTATTCTTATTGTTATCTGCACGCCCCATACTATTGCATTAATATTATAAAATCATACTGCATGATTTTTTCGTTTGCTTCAACTATGCTTGCTACCACTATCTACTGAATCATCTACTGATTTTTTATTTTCTACTCAGCCAAAAAGAAGACAAAATCAGATGGAACTGACTCTGGTGAGGAGAATCTGTCGAAGAAAGACTTGGCTTTACACCAAGCCATTGATCAAATACAATCTTCCTTTGGCAAGGGGGCAATAATGTGGCTTGGCCGTTCTCAGGGCCAAAGAGAAGTACCTGTTGTGTCTACCGGATCTTTCTCTTTGGACTTGGCATTGGGGATTGGTGGGTTTCCTAAGGTACGCTTTCATATGACAGTAACCAAAAAATCTTTGAATCAGAAGCTCATGTGTATTAATGTGTTCGCATCAGAACATTAACACAATAATGTATTGTGTTTACACGATATTGTTATTTTGTAAAAGTGGCATGTCATTACCTTTTTAGGGACGGGTTATAGAGGTGTTTGGCCCAGAGGCTTCAGGCAAGACAACCCTTGCTCTTCACGTTATTGCAGAAGCACAAAAGAGTGGTGGTATGATCCAAACCTTCAACCTAATATCTGTTGGCATTGTTTGCTTTTATTAGCTTTTGCAGTTGTCTAGTTAGTAGGTACGTACAGAGAAAAGTAAATATTCTCTTCTAGTCTAAATAAGTGTGGTATGTAGTAACCAAAATTAAATGTGCTGATGATTTGTCCTGCAACATTTTATATAACATTCACTAATTAGGTTCTTGCTAACTGGTGCAACAAGTTGATAATGTGAAAATTTTTCAGTGGTCTCGCTAGTTATGCTGTGAACATATTTCTTAAGGTAATGAAGCCATTCTGTTTTCACCTTTTTCCTAATAATTTGCAACATGTTGAACAATGAGTTAAAGTTGCAGCACTGTGTATTTGACTATTTGTTGGTGTCAAACTGTTTTTTTAATATATCTTGGATTAATCCGGGGCATTATATTGGCGCACTGATATCTATATCTAATATGACGTTTGGTCTTTATTTAGAGTATGAAATATGAAACTTTAGAAGATGGATTTTGAACTGTGATGAAAAGTTGAACAATGGATGTCAGCTCTCTAAATGTAGTTGGTTTCATTAAGAGCCATATTTTTTGTCTAGCATGTGCAATATTTTTGTATGAGCTAGAATCTTAGTTTGAGTGCATCAAAGATTCTAGCCTACTGTCCGGTGGCTGTTAACTTTAATAAAAGTTTTTTTTCACTGGATTTTGTTTTCCTGTTTTCCTAGGTTATTGTGCCTTTGTAGATGCAGAGCATGCTTTGGATCCATCTCTGGCAGAGTCAATTGGTGTCAACACCCGTAATTTACTTCTCTCTCAGCCAGACTCTGGTGAGCAGGCACTCAGTCTCGTAGACACGCTTATTCGAAGTGGATCTGTTGATGTTGTTGTTGTGGACAGTGTAAGATCTTGACCATTCGGGTGCCTCCCCATCTGATGCTCTTCTTTTTTAGCAGTACTAATATCTGTTTGATCACTAATGCTCAAACTTTTAAGAGCATTGTTACATCAGTAGACAGAGTAGCTCAACATGCTTCTTATATAACTAAAAGCTTTAGTATGAGACATTTGTTACACAGCTCATCATATTCTGTGGTGCAGGTAGCAGCTCTCGTCCCTAAGAATGAGCTTGATGGGGAGATGGGTGATGCACATGTGGCTCTCCAGGCTAGATTGATGAGCCAAGCTCTTCGCAAACTGAGCCATTCTCTTTCACTCTCCCAGACAATTCTGTTATTTATAAATCAGGTATTAACTAACATACACCATTTTCTTGGAGGTTATTGGATTTGTTGATGGTAATATCTTGGCATGAACATCCTTACATGGCTTATAAGTGAAGTGAAGCACCAAACCAGCAAGTCTAGCGATGGTGCTTATATTCAAAGTTTAGTCCAGGGTATAAGTTCATGATGTTTACCTGAACTTTCCAGAATTACATGCTAAGTATATTTTCTGAAGATTAAGAAAAATCAACAAAGTTTAAGCCAAAAAAGGATATTTTCTGAAGATTAAGAAAAATCAACTAAGTATTTAATATATAGTTCAATCCAATTTTTTTATAGCAACGCCTGATGCAACTTAGGTGTCATTAAGATAAGATAAGGTGAAAAGAATGACACCTAAATCTAGAATCAGCTCAAAAGCCAACTGAGAGCCACAGCTTGAAATTTGTTATTTTACAAGTCATATGTTGTAACACTTTGTAGTTATTTTTCCAAGGCTTTTAGTGGTTCTTCCCAAATAAATATTTTAGATATATTTTCAGCCTTTCCAAGGCCCTCATTCCCTCATTTTTTCAGCTTATGTGCTTATGGAGCTTTTCAGCCCAATCAAAGAGGGTAAACAGTCATATGTTCAGTCTGAGCATTTGAACACGTAATGGGTACACTTTTCACTGATATTATATAAAGGCATTGTCCTTTTCGCCTGAAACTAGTGATAGAATATATTCTGATAAAGTTATGGGCCCTCAATAGGAGGCTTGGAGAGTTTTAAAAATATTAAAATATGGTTTTGGAGCTTTAAGACAAAATTACTACAAAGTGCGACGATGTTTGCCTTGTACAAAAATAACAAATTTCTAGCGGTAGCTTTTAATTTTAATTTAAGCTGAAAAGAACAAGGCTGTTCTGGTTTTCTCTAGAAAACTTCAATGTTTTGCAACCAACTATTTCCATCACATTCACTTATTTAAGTATTGCATAATATGTATCCTTCAACATATTGTAGATCAGATGTAAGGTAAGCACATTTGGAGGATTTGGAGGACCAACAGAGGTCACTTCTGGTGGAAATGCCCTTAAATTTTATGCTTCTGTTCGCCTGAACATCAGACGTATTGGTTCGGTGAAGAAAGGTGAAGAGGTAATTAGCCGTCATACTCATATTGTTCATATTACCTGATTTATAAATCTAACCAATACTTAACGTGTAGATAACTAGATATTGGCATGTTCACACTAAGATTTCTTCAAAAAAGATATTGCCAATTTGCGATATCCATATGAGCTGATAAGACCTATTTCTACTTGAATGTGTCTTGTACTGAATCCCTATTGGTGTTAGAAATATATTAGGAGTCCTTTATTATATTAGGATAGCTTAGATCATTTGCCTTTATTTGGGCTTTACTTGCATTATCTAAGTTTCTCATGTACCCTATATATAGGCCCTTGGCCTACAGATCAGCACACATATCTCATATTCATAGCATGGTATTGAAGTTGAGGTGCTTGAAATCCTAGCCACCGACTTGTCTTCCACTGCCGCTGCCGCCGGGAGGCATTCTCCGTTCTCGGGGCAGCCACCTCGTCGGCATCTTCTTTTCTTGAAGCACAACAACAACAACAAAGTCTGTGTCACGTGCCCGTCGTCGCTCATCTCTTGCGATGCAGCTCGTCCTCCTCCTTGCAGTTCGCTGCTCATCATCGCAGATGGCTCTACCCACAGCGACTTTCACCATCCTCGGGCTTCTCCAAGTTGATGGCTGCTCGAGATCCAGCAAGTTGTTGAGCGTTCTTCGTCGCTGCTGCCCAGCCAGATTTGGGGCGCCCGGAGCCGCTCGTGATCTGCTGTGGTCATCTTGTAGTCATCGTCAGCATCGCCGTTGCTGCTGCAGTGCCCGCCAGATTCACCGTCTCCAGTGGCGTTGATGCTGTTCCATCTGCACTTCCAGCCGCTCGTGTTTCCCTAGCAGATTCATCGTATTTGATAGATGTCTTGTTAGGTTTGTGTGGCCACGTACGTACATTGGTTGGTGAGCTTTTGGATGGGTTGGATAGTGGATGGTGTTTTGTTGGGCAGTGCATGTCCGACTCATTGCTCCATGCTGCTGCCTTTCTTGGCCTTATGGTGTCATCTGTGCGCCTCTGTGGCACAGAGTTTTTCTCCTTGCTGCTGGGTCGCCGGCTTTTGCTATCAGCAGCCACATCTGATTTAAAAACAAAAAAAAACCTTTTATCTATTCTTGTTAGGGTTTTCTCTTCAGTTGCTTTTTCATTGCATCCACCTAAGTTCAAGTCTTCTTTTGTCTCTCAGTTTTGTCCAAGTTAAACAACCTTTTTGCATGCAGTGTTGCTCTTTTCCTTGAGTTTTTTGTAGATCACCTTGTTCTTGGTCGTTGTGTTTTCTTTTTGCGCAACTAACCTTCAAGGCTTCAATCTCAACTGCCATGCTTTCTTGTCTTGATTTGACACACTTTGGTATTGTGTCGCCTTCTTGGCCTTCTATCCTTGTGTATTGACTTTGCCTTTGCACTGTGTGTTTTCTTGGTGGTCTTATTATCATGGATGGATGTTCTTGTGGATGTTAGCATGTTATCGCAACAACAGGCCTAGACGCTATGACGACTACAATGACATTTGCAAGACCTTAGACTTTGGATTTTTTTTTGTATTTTAGTCTATTCTCTTCAAATGCAATGATTTGAATGCTACTACATACGCCTTGCATTTTGGGGTGGGGTGGGGGTGGTAGAGATATATTAGGGGTCCTTTATCATATTAGGATTGGTTAGATCATTTGCCCTTAGAAGGGTTTTACTTGCTTGTCTAGGCCTCTCATGTACCTAAATCTCATATTCATAACATTAGGCACGTGGCATGTGCAAATTTTAGGCCCATACATATACTGAATGAATATCGAGCCATTCGATTCATTACTAGGTAAACAAATTAACTGACCTTAGAGATAGTTCACACATACAGTATTAAACATGTAGGGCTCCTTGAAACATAACACATAGTTTACCTGAAATGATGAAAATCACTTCTGTGTGCAGATTATAGGTAACCAGGTTGCTGTGAAGATTGTGAAAAATAAGCATGCCCCACCTTTCAAGACTGCACACTTTGAACTAGAATTTGGAAAAGGGATATGCCGCAGTTCAGAGCTTGTTGATCTTGGACTGAAGCACAAGCTTGTTAAAAAGTGTGGAGGTGCCATGTATTCTTTCAATGACATGCCATTTCGAGGTAAAGACGCCCTGAAGTCTTACCTTACTGAAAATGGAAGTGTTGCGAAAGAACTTGAGAAGAACTTAAGGACATTGATAGAAACTGAAGCACCTGGAAAGCCAGAGGCTGAAGACACTTTCCCCAGTGAATCTGATTTGCCTGAGGAGATTGTCACAACTGAAACCTCTTCAGAAGAGGAACTAACAGCTGGGATTGAAGCTTAACCAGTGCTGACAGTGGACTATGAACAATATTGGCGGAGCAATTTTTCGATTGAACCACTATTTTGGATCATGAAGTTCGTTCGATGGTCTTGCAGTGCTGTGTTAATCACATTCTGACATCCTTTCAGTTATTATCGTGCTTATATGGTGTAGTGTAACATGAAGAGAATTTGTCGATGTGAAAATGTGAAATTGTGCCGGGAAGTGAGGGAGGGTCAAGCCGTTAGGTATGGTGGCTATTTTGAGGTTACACATTTGGAAGTATCAATAGTGGGGCATCATGTCTGTATGTTGCATATCTGAAAGATCCCTCATGCCCGTCAGTTGCAGCAACATTCTTATCTGATGATGCTTTAAGTGAAAACGCTGTATGCTGAATGCTGAATGCGTCTTTAAGATCATGTCTATGATGCATGCTTCTCCAAAAAAAAAAAATGTCTACATGTTGCATGCATATATAAAAATAGAGAGTTCTGTATATTGCATGCCTGAAAGGTCCCTCATGCCAGTCTGTTTCAGCAACATTCTTAACTGAGTGCTTCTGCGATTTCAGTTCTCGGCTCTATTTCCTGCCCTTATTCGATGACGCTTTAAATGCCGAAAGCGTCTTTTTTTTGTAAGTACCATCTAAGCGGAAATTTAAATTGTACCATTGAAACACGGAGAGCGTCGTACGCCTTTGGCTTTGCTGCTGTGAGTGACCGTGCGAATTTTCTTAGGATATGTTTAATTGGTTGTTCTTGGGATATGTTTAGTTGGTTGAACAGGATGAGTTTTGATGGATCGGTGTGTTTGTTTGGCTGAACAAGATAGGACACAATGATTCATGTTTCCTTGGTTGGTAGGATGAAATAGTTTGGTTCCTCTTCCACTAGTATCATTACCATAACCTCTGCTCGTTTGCAAGCTATAGCATACTACTCTAGCTAGCATGGAATAATGAGGGGTGATGCTTTCTCGAGCTTTTGAATCCATAGGGTAACTGCAGAGGGGAAAAAACACCTAACCTATGGGTCTATGATGATCACACTGATATTGTTGAAACTAGTTTGAATATAAATAACTCATTTTTTTTTACTCTACATGCACTTCTCCGTAAACTGAAATGTGTATTCCTACCACAAACCAATACGAAATTATAGGTTGGAATGGTTTGGTTCCTTTAAGATGAGATGGTACAAAATAATTCGATTTTATGGGTGGTGGGATGGGGGTAGTATAGGGTTCAAATTTAAGAAATTTAAGATATTTATTTCTACGATTGAACCTTTTCAATTAATTCTTTTTTGTGACCATTGGTGCTATGAGTAATTTTTACCGAAAGTAGCATATCAATAATTTACGTCCACTGCTACCTCTGGTATGACCTGCGATCAACCCAAGTAGAGTTGGGGCCTCATGTCTAAACTCGGCCCTATCAAAACGACAGTGAGACTCAACCAACATAGAGCCAAATTCATAAATAAGGTTATTTAGTGGGTTCCTTATATTAATGAGGTGATTAGGTTTAAGACGCTGAGCAAAAGTTTCCCTCCCATGCAAGCTGCTCAAGAGATCACCAAAAAACACAAAGAAACATTAGCATATGTACATCTTAAAATGACTTGTTTAGGAAAATGGAATACTAACCAAAGTTGCTTTCTGAACAGATGCATGGATTTGATGTAAGTTTGAATACTTTTGGTGTCGCTCCATGTGAACATTTTAAAATAACATTCTTCCAGGACATGGAACAATCTAATTCAAGTGCATAATGAATAAAATAATGTCAAACTACATAATCGTTTGGAACAATTACGTAGAAGTTCTAGAGTAAATGCTTTTGCTATATTCATATTTTAAACTTAAATAAAATAATGGCAAGTTTTTAGAAACGGGACACAATAGAGTGACATGCTTCTAGTTAAATCCACCATAATTTATACCCGCTCTTCCACTGCTCCAATTTCGCGGAGGGCCCAACAAAACACAGCACACTGGCGTTTGCTCGGCCAACCACGTTACGCAGTGGACTAGTGGTCAGTGCTCATGTTTCACTTCCATTGGCACTGTACAATAAATTCTGACCAAGGAACAATTACACGCTTACATATGATGTTGATTTTGGTATCACTCTGCATCTAAATTTTCCTAGACTGTAAGCATTGCACGAAGATCCCAGTGTTTATATTTATAATTTTCGGGTTGGAAAAACCGATAGCAATGATAACACATCCAACTCGTAAACAATCCGATGGGGGAGGGAAAATTGTTAAGAGTTGTAGTACTCTCTTTATTTGTACAAAAACAACTCCTTTCCTCATTCGAAACAGAAATGATTTGGATGAATTCCCGAGTTAGTGAAAGCTGTAATAAAAAAAAGGTGCAATTGCACATGGTAAATTCAAAATGAAAAACCGCAGGATGTCAGTATCAGTTCAAACTTAAAACCCAGACAAGGGGTTTTGGAAAAACCCAGACAAGGGGTTTTGGAACATCTCATGTTTAAGCTGAAATCAGATGCTTCATGAAAGGGCTTTCTGCACCTCATGAAAGAGCTTTCTGCACCTCAGCTGTCACTTCATTCGGCGGTTTCTCCGCATGAAGATTTACCACTAAACCCTTCTCAGAGTAGTAGTTAATCACCTGTAGGAAGAAAACCATCCAAAATTACAAATACTGATTGAGCATCAGTTGCTTTTCTTGGTGCTAGACAACAAGCTACCCTCAAAAAAAGAAGCTGAATCCATAGTTTTAGACAATAAAAGATACACAAGAATAGAATATCAGAACTAGAGAAGAAATGTTGTCCAGTTGCAGCAAATCCTCAAAAGCTGTTATGCTGCACTATATGTAGGAAGATGTCCATGACATAGTTGACCATGTCAAATAGATAAATGAAGAAATATCAATGCAGAAATGTTCTGCCCACCAAATTTATCAAAAGATAGTATAACCATACTTTACCAAAAAAACATTAACGCAACTCAAGGGATCCAATAATAATAATTTTAGACCCAAAGAATATATAGTGATCTAGTTGCTTAGGAAAACATACAGGTTTAGTTTGTATGTGGAAGGCTTCAAGCCTTGACTTCAAGACCTCAGCCGTGTCATCTCTCCTTTGAATTAATGGTTCTCCAGTAACCTTGGTGTAAAGAATGCCATTAGGGGACAATGCTTCACAGAATATTGCCAATTGGAGAAACACATAGTGATATAGTATAAAAGGAATTTAAATCACAGGAGCACAAATATTTTCCAAATAGAAGACATTGAATATAAGCGGCGATTGAAGTACTGTATGAGCAATAATGTATATTCTCTTCTTGTCAATGCTGGCAAAACATATCAAACATTTTTTTATGGACATTTGCAATTGAGCATAATTGTCATTGAAGGAGGAAATAGTGCGCAATGCCATGTGCAAACAATATTCAGCACATTTTGGTGCATTTAAGGAATCTCAAAAAATATCAGCGAAGTCCGAAGAGTACAAAGACATTGGCCCTCTTTGATAGCTTGTTTAGTTTTAGTTTAGTTTTAGTTGAGCGGCAATTGAAGTACTGTATTAGCTATAATGTATATTCTCTTCTTGTTAATGCTGGCAAAACATATCAAACATTTTTTGATGGACATTTGCAATGAGCATAATTGTCATTGAAGGAGGAAATAGTGTGCAATGCCATGTGCAAACAATATTCAGCACATTTGGTGCATTTAAGGAATCTCAAAAAATATCAGCGAAGTCCGAAGAGTACAAAGACATTATCAACCATTTAAACTAATCAAACATCACCATCGTAGTCTATATCTATACAAAATTAATGACATCTACAAGAACCAACCAACCATAAAAGATTTATCTGCCACAATTGTACAAATGCACTCATTTTATCGTCTGATTACCTGATATACTAAAATTATCTGCCACAACACTAATACTCTTGCAAAACTGAGTATGTTACCAGTTTAGCATATTTAAGTTGGAAGCAAATATACCAGTTAAGCATATATACTAATACTAGGGAAGATACTGAAGGAATAGTAAGCACCAAAAGAAAATTGAATTGCTCGACACTTACATTAGCCAAAGTCCAAACAATGAGAATGGGTATAAAAGCCAAATCATGCAAATATGACATGTCCAAGCTAGATCAATTGTATTCGACTTACATCATCGACCCCAGGCGTCTTCGGAGGAGCAAATTTTGTATGGTAAGATCTACCACTAGATGGATGAATCCAACGGCCAGTGATCCGTTCTTCTAATATTTCATCATCAATTTCAAAGTTCAAAACCTTGTCAACCTTAGAATCTTGCTTTGCCAACATTTCATCAAGCTGCACTCATTATTTAACCAACAATGAGAGGAAAAATTATCTCAGGGAGATTAGGAGAAAACAGAAAAATAAACTTGCAAGACGTAACTACTCAACTATCCATCAATATAGAAAGCTGTAAAGTTGTAATAGAAAAGGTTTCTTGGTGATGCATATTAACTTATTGACCAATGAGCTGACCTTTTGTGCTTGAACAACAGTTCTAGGGAAGCCATCAAGAATAAAACCTTTCTGGCATGAAGGCTTCTTCATAGCTTCATCAATAATCCCGACAACCAAGTCATCGGAAACAAGCTCTCCCTAAAAAGCAGAGATCAATAACGAATGGAGTAATTACTAACTAGAGGTCATTTCTGCTGATTATTAATTCTCTATGTTCTCAAAACACTACCTTTTCCATGGCTTCTTTAGCCTTAACACCGAGAGGAGTCTTCGAGGCCACGGCAGCTCTTAGCATATCACCGGTGGCTAAATGACATAAGCAGTATTCATCTTTAATAAGGGGTGATTGTGTTCCCTTTCCAGAGCCAGGTGGACCTACAATTTTTGTAAAACAAACAGATGCCAAACTGTCCAGATTAAAGAGCAATCTAGAGTTTGAACAATTGAATTTTTTGTGCTCAAAGAATTCATAATGAACAAGAATATTAAATATGCCTATTAATATTATTCTATGATATGTTGTTGCTGTTCTCTTTGTTGGTGTCCATAAAACAATCGCACATGTCCTTGCTCTCTCACTGCTCCCTACACAAGTGACACAACCGCAGCCACATGCAACACTATACTCTTTTAGCAGATGCTGCTGAACTACTAGTACAATGTAGCAAGTTTAACGATATATAATACCTACGAAGACCAAAAATGAAACAAATAACAGCAGCACATGCATGAAATGGAACAAAGTGTTTTATCCATAAATAAACAAGGTACCCATGGAAAGATAGGTAAGAACAGATTGTCACATTTTTATGTATGGAAACATATCATGTGCAATAAAGCTTTTGGTGAAATCACCATGCAACCCAACAAACATAAGTCATGAAAAAATCTAAAAATATTTGTAGACGTACTCCTAAACTTATTGTACCTCTATAAAACTGCAAGTTCAAATTCATCCTACATTAATAGTTAGAAAAAAATCTATCATTTTGAACCCTTCAAATCTGTAAAAATTCTCTTTTTTATAACTCTTAATATAAAATAAATTTGGTTTTGAAACTTCATACATAAATAAAATAAACAATGAAGTACATCTACAATATTTTTTCAAAAAAATTCATGACTTATGTTAGTTAGGTGATTGCACAGGATGTGTTGCCTTTATGCATTATGGTCTTGTTTGTTTCAGCTGAAAGTTGCTGAAAATTTTAATCTGAAAAACTTGTAAACCCTCAAGAGGCATCTTGGAGAGTCCAAAAAAATATTTTAAAAAGTCTAAGAAGAACTATTTAAAATCCCACAAAAAAGACTACAAGGTACTAAATCATTTGATTTGTACAAAAATGACAAATTTTCATTTAGTTTAATTTAATTTAATTTAATCTGAATAGAACAAGACCGATCATTGCTGTTACAGACTTGAGCAATTTTGCTGATGCAATTCACATTTTGTGATGCGAGAGCAGATGCAAATCTTCTTAATGCAGGGTAGTTAAGAAACAAAAAGGTATTTCATAGTTAATTGTTCAAATAACAAGTCCAGACATTAGCACATTGCTACTGCTACTGCATAGCACTCAACTAAAATTAGAAGTCCATTTGATGCTCAAGGTGGACAATGATGAATACACGCTCACTAGAATCAACGAAAGGGCGAAAAATTACAAATTATCCATAGGTTTCATTCAGATTTTCAATTTTGCTACATCCTAGGACAGGTGCATAAAGCTGCACGTGTTTCCTATTATTTACAAAGGGCTTGCACAGGAGAACACCAAGGGTCAAACAGAAAAAATCTCTGTGGTTTTTAATCTCAGGGGTAAGGTTGCGTACACCAACCTCCCCTTACCCTGTTTTTGTGAGAGTTTCCTCGGAAACATTGGGTATGATGATGATGCTTACACAGGAGAACACAATTGACTACAAACCTCTGATTTCTGAATTGCTTTTCCAGATATGACAAATTTCACAGCATTCAAACAGCAGGACGAGGAAAAAGACCCTTTTCAAATAGAAAAGATGCCACCACATCTTTGTTTTGTAATCACTAAATTGGAACGTTCAGTTGATTGTTCAGGTGGAAAGCAAGCAAAACCAATATTCATTTGAAGAATGTTATAGCCAATTCATCTTTCATGCAGAAAGTAAGGGTTTCCACGTCAACTTCACACATCCTGAGTGAAATAATCAACCATTGTCCTTGTCCATAAAGATAAAATTTTTTCCCTCCAGCGAGCTTCATATCTATCTATATAGTTAATAGCTGTTAAAAGTGACACACTAATTGATATTGGTATAAAAAAAAGGCTACCAAGCAAAATGACCTTAATCACCTAAACTTATATTCAAATTTAAATCAAACAGTGACCACACCCATTGTTTTTCTTGTTTTGTTTGACCTGCAACTGCTACAACCTTTGATGTATTACGAAACCCACAGCTAAACACACTCATGCAACCTTAAAAGAAGTGCAATTCGAGTACAACTTGCACAGTGCCAGCTAAAGTTTCACGATGGGAACAAACTCACTCATACAAGATTGCCATCAAAAGGCGGGAATTACCTTTAGAAAAGAACAAAAAGGAACTAAAATTTGGCCAAAAGGAGAGAGCTTTGTGCGGATCTAAACCAATGTGCATGGGACTATCCATCCACCAATCGCTAAAACAACAAAGGTAAGGAACTAATGGTGTTTTTACCGATGAGGATGACGCGCCTGTCTGGCTTGGAGCTGCATTTCATTCGGCGGAGCAGCTCAGTCATGAGCTCCATCGACGGCACATCCTCCAGGCTCTCTGCCATCTAGGCCTTCCCCTCCTCCGCCGCCGCAAGGGGAACTACTCCGTTGAGCCGGGGGGTTTATTGTTTGTTTTCTTCCTGTGGATGTTTTTTTTTTTTGGAATAAGCAGATGTATTCACAGAGGCCAAGCCATATTCACACAAAGCGTGACTACAAGAGACCAAGAAAACCTAATGCAAAAATTACACTTCCTATGGACTACTTGCAAGCTGTAGCTGCACTCTGCTCTGGGATGGTTTCACAGCGGTTCCACAGAAGGACTGCGCCGCGGCGCCTCAGCGGTTCCCTTCCAAACAGTGGATGGACACTGGCGAGAAGCAAACAACGCCTCAACCATCGAGCAAGCTGCAGGGAACGGATCCAGAAACAACGCCACCTTCGTCGTCAGGCAAGACCACAGCATATAGGAGAGCAGCAGCAGAGGAACGACCCGGCCCACTACTCTGCACGACATGCTCCAGCTCCACCGCGCGGTCTCTACGGAGGGAAACGACGGCGACCGCGACAAACCTCCGGTAGCCGCTACGGAAGCCGCAGCCGAGGACCAAAAGCCACTGCCGGAGCGGAGCCGGCCAGGAGAGAGAGACCACGTCACCGACGCCGTCCACCGTAGGTCGACCACCAAGGAACCAAAACACCGCCGGATAAGCCGACGGCAAAACCCTAGAAAGTAGATCTAAACTGCTAGGACCTGCCCCTACCGTAAACCTCCGCCACGCTGCCTCCACCATCGGCCCCAAGGCCCAGCCCACCTCCCCCTCCTCGCCGTCGGCGCAGCCGCCGGCGCGGGAGAAGGGTAGATCTTGCCGGGGCGGATGGATGGAAGAAGGAGGGCGAGGGGGAAGGGGGGAGGAAGAGAGGGAAGTGAGGATAAGGGGACGGGACCCCTCCCTCTCGGCTCCGGCGAGGCCGCCGGAGAGGGAGAGGGAGCGGGAGAGGGAGAGAGGGGAGTCCAGTCGGAGCGCACCTTCTGGGAGCTTCCGACTCCGACGCGTCGCACCTTGTGTGGGACAGACAGTGGGTCTCCTCTCCTCTCGTGGCCTTTGCTAGTCACTAGTAGTCACCTAAAATTATTTTTCCATAGTTTGAAGCAAACAATGACCACGCCTATGCCCTATGTTTTTCTTTCTGCAAAGATTTGTCTGGTTTACGCACGTTTAGGCCGTCTTTCATACCTTGTTTAATTCTAGTTTTTATTGGGTTTGCAATTTTTGTTATTTTTGTATAGACCATTCACTTTAATTTTATAAAATTATTTTATAAAATTTTATATAAATCGGGCCAACACTGTGGTCTCGGCCCGATTTTTAATGGTCGGTTTATCTTTTATGAATATATATATAAATTAAGAAAAACATTATATTTCATAAATATACATTATAAATTAAATAAATTTATTACTTATCATAAGAAAAATATATACATACATATATTGAATTAAATAAATATATTGCAGTAGCGAACCGAACCGAACCGAACTGGACCGCCACTATGTGAACCGAACCAGGCTAGCCGGACGGGCCGAGGTGTTGGCCCAGATTCACTGAACCGGGGTGGCCCGACTCAGTGAATAGCAACGACATAATCGATGTAAAACTTGCACAACATCAGAATAGGAACAAACAAACTCATACAAGATTGCCATTAAAAAGTGAAAATTAGCTTTGCAAAAGGATGACACAACGGTGGCAAGTAACTAATAGTGTTTTTTTACAGACAATAATGATACACACGTCTGGCTTGGAGCTACATTTTATTTGTGGACTAACTCGACATGAGCTCCATCAACAGCATGCCCTTCACTGTTGTCTCGGTCTTTTATCATCGCATGGGAATTACTCCGTCAAGTCGAGGGTTTTCCCTTTTTGTGGGATGAATTTGATGAGACGGAGATGAGAAAAACTTGTATAGGGGCTATATGCCTCTCTTCTAATCTCATACTAAAAAGATTTCTAACCATGGAGACCAACAAGTGGATCCTTAATTTCTTTTTGTTGAACAACTAGTGGGTGAAAAGGGAATTTCATATTTAGGTAGAAGATGGTTGAGTTGCATTGCAAATAGGTCGAGCTTAGGCAAGCATAGCATTGAATAATTGACCCGACTAGCTTAGGTCGTGCCGCACTAGGTGGGCCAATCAGAAACTTATATGTGTCTAAGAATCTACTATTGTTTCAAAGCATTTAAGGCTCAAGCCAACGAATGGTATCTCGCGAGGACCACGTGGCCAATTTTCAATAATAAAATGTGCCAGGATGATCCACTCTCTCGACGCATGGATACCTTCTTTGGATTGAAGCAGTACAAACACAATCACAAATGACCATAGGGCCACCTTCAATGCAAGGTGCTTTAGAGCTAGACGCTTAAGTTGCCACATCACTAAGCACCCGTATAGAAACTCTTCCTCCCATTGCATCAGAGCTTTCAGAGGTGCAAACAGCCAGCTTTTGAAACCCCCTTAAAGAAGCCAAAAGCCACCAAAGAAACCCCCTTAAAGAAGCCAAAAGCCACCAAAAGCTCAATTTGTACTGTGATCTGAGCTTTTCCCAGAAGCTAGTTTTTTTTGGCTTTTTCCAGAAATAGCTTTTAGAAAAGCTGCAGCTTAAACAAACAGAGCCTTAATCTCTAATGGCCGGTGCCTAGCATAACAGGAAAAATGCAATATGGATAGGGATGGGAAGGAAGCATCGAGGCAAGCAGCCGTAGAAAAAAGTTTGCAAACACCGGGTAGCAGTCGATGCCAACCTAGGCATCTTCTTTCCCATCTAAGCACCTCTATTTGCTGATGTGGAAAAAAACCGGTTTTTTCTCTAAGAACCTACTTAAGCACCTGCATTGCATTAGAGATGGCCTAATAAACATCGAATCAACCATTTCAAGGGTCAAACTACATGAAAAAAACAACCAACAAATTGAAACGCTAAAGCACCTATACCAAACATTCGACGAAGTCTGCCGAAGAAACTGTCTGAAACCCTCCCTCCAGCATTGATCCTCGTGGGTTAGAAACGATGAGATGGGCAAAGAGCCCTGCAGACCCGAATGATAATACCAGTAATCCAATCACGATGAGCCAACCACATCATCTTAGTCGCTGGGTCAAGCAAAAACGGCAACCATGGTAGGACGGGGAAGCCGCCTCAAAACCACTGAATCAACATACCACCGACAAGGGAGAGAGAAACGCGAGAGCACAAAATCATTCGTGGACGGCAAAAATAGCAGCAAATAGTTGCAACTTTTCCCGGCTGCTGACATCAGAGGTCGCTTTCTTTCCCAGCATGTTGCCGCATCATGCAACTGTCAGAAGCTGCAGGTGCTATCAGGAGCGGAAGCAGAACAGGGGAGAAGGCTCCAATCATCCCATGAAAAGGTAGATAGCGCAAGGTTGAACTGTCACAGCATGACTTTTCTAACTTTAAGCACAATCAAACTCCATATTCAAAAGTAACAGCAAGGGCCAAGAAACCCGTGCGAGAGGGTAATGATTTACGACGATGATACAGAATTGAGGAAATTTCGGACGAATACAGGAGACCAGGACCCGAGATAAATCGTTGGGTTACAATGTTTCGCAGTACAAGTTCCATGATGATTTTGACTCTGTTCTCAGGGAAGCCTTGCAGGGCACCCAAACCAATCGATCTTACACTGATATCCAGTAATGAGCCACATGCAAGAAGATTCATGCCGCCGGATAGGTTACTTTGGGCCAATGTCCTTCACCGCACAGATCTGTTCCTCTCCCATGGCAGACATGACAGTCACTACAAGTTCCTTCCCTTCGGCAAAGCCACCCTTAATCTGCACAGCAGAGGAATTGATTGTGAGAATGCAAATTTTGAGGTAGAGCAAGCAAATTTTGAGGTAGAGCACAAGAATGATGCAAATTTTGATGTAGAGAATGCAAATCTGATTGGTGGACGTAACATTCCTTATATTTGAGAAAGTAAAAGAAAAATTCTACAACTGTTAGGCATAGGTGAATCTAAATGGTCCATGAAAATAACCAGGTACAACAATGGTCAGTTGCAATTCTTAGATTCACAGCCATTTTTTATCATGACTGATTTTCCAAGCTTTCACAGACAATTAGATGGGAAAAAACTCTATCAGCCCATTTCTCAATAAAATAAGAAGAGCAACAGCGTACAGATTGACTTATACAACAAGCTGCCAAATCATAGTACATGAGTGTGACTACTGTTTTGAAGTTAGTTGACAACTCTCACATCTACTTCCTATGTAAGAAACAAGTATGCAGGAACTATGCAGATTGTGCAAACCTGGCTAAGGAGGGTATCATCAGTTGGGAGCCTCAGATCATCTTTGGTGCCACCATTCTCAGTCAGCAGGCTCACCTTCAATAGAAGTTAATTCCTCGAGTGAATACACAAGCCCACCAAAGATGAACACATAAGAAGCGATAACAAATTATTTTAACTTACAAATCCATCCTCAGATATATCAATGAGCTGGTATTCAATACGATTCACATGAGGAACCTATAAACAAAATATGTTTGCATTTTAGCGAGTGGAAATAACATTAACTGTGGAGAGCTTGAGGAATTTACTGACATCACAGTTGTGTGAAGATGGCACAATATCTTCAAGCTTCTTGCCATTGAAGACATCAATAGCAACAAAGTGGCACTTGGCGTGACCATGCTTCCCAGTCTTGGAGGTTGAAACCTCCACAACCTGCATTTATGCAATTTTTTAAAAATAATGCACACAATTAGAATTAAATTGGTAAGAACAACAAAATAGCATCAGCACAAGAATGCGGTGTGGAATACAAGCCTAAATACCTTTAGATACAAACCTCAACATAGGATAACTGAAGGCAACTGGCTAATATTGAAGTGAAAGGTAGACTACAACAGCAAAACTACAGGAGTACAGCTAGTAGAACCAATATAAACAATTATAACATGAGCAAATTGATCATCCAATGACAACAGGGGAAGGCAGTAAAAAGCAAAAAGTACATATGCGCAAACAAAATATACACCAAGATAATCATAGCATACCAATTTATCCTACTCTACCGACCTTGCTCAGCAAAAGTACCAAGTTGCAGATAAGCTTACAACCTTGACACCGTCCACAGGTGATCCAACAAGCAAAATTATGTGGACCACTATACAGTAAGCAGCAATTACTACATAAACACATACGCCATAACAAGCATGCCAACTTGCCAAGTCATCCTTGCCTATTTACTTAGGGCATGTTTGGTTGCTGCGCTCAGCGCAGCCTGGCTCGCGCGAGCCAGGTCCACGGGAAACGGCTGCATCTGGCGTTTCCGCGCATGCAGGCGCGCAGCGGCATTTTTTGCCTGTGGCTGCATCGCGCGAGTCAGTCTGGCGTTGCGCGCGCAGGCAACCAAACACACGCGGGAGCGCGGTCAACTGCATCGCGCGAGCCAGGCTGCGTTGGCGCGGGCAACCAAACACGCTCTTAGCAACTAAAACTGAAGTACCAAGTTGCAGACAAGTCTACAACATTGCCACTGCCCACATGGGGTGCAATGCAACCAATGAAATTTCTGGACCACTAAGCACAACCAAGCAATCAAAGATCAAGCCTAACCTGCTCAGTCAAAACTTACTACGTTAACAGAAGTTAAATAGATTGGTCATATTGGCAATCCCTCGTAAGTCGTAATAAATACTAAGGCGGATAATAGTTTTAAGGGGTAAATCTGTCTAGGCCTACCACGGCCATTGCCCAACAGCATGCACCATGTTAGATGACTTAAAACATTTATCTCAAAAAAAAAAGATGACTTAGCATTGCCAGGCAAACCAAGCACTGTCTAAGCAACTCCGAAGGCCTGAACTTAACAACATTGGGTGCTTATACCACCAACCAGATGTAGCGCATACACATAAATAAACTAAAAATTATCAAACGATGCAAATGCCACCGAAACTAGAAGGAAAAATTGCGTCGGATTTCAGCTTTGACAACAATTACAGCATACTAACAGCAACATCCACTACCATCTTAACGGCACACATCACAGGTAAAAAAGAATGAATTTTCGAGGAAATAAAAAAAACAATGAATTTTCGCAAGACGTAACAATTCATAACCGCATAAACAGTATCAAGAATCATACAATATACAAGAACCACAAACCTATCCATCCGAATAACTCTTCAAAGACCGTAGCAGGTCGCTCGCAGCAGCAGAAGAAAAAAGATTGCACTTTTGCGCGCAGCAGCAATCGAGACGCGTGGTGAACACACGGATCTAACAGAAATACGGAGATAGATCGAGATCCAAGGCGACGGCGCGCATCGGGTGGGCGAGCGACGGAGGGGTCGGACGGGTGGGTGTACCTTGCAGGGGCGGCCCTTGATGACGAGGTAGCCGTTCTTGCGGATGGTGCCAGCCTGCTGCGGGTAGGTCTTGGAGGCGCCGGCGTCGGCCTTCGACTCGAAGTGGTGCTCCTCGTCCGACATCTCCTCTCGTCGGATCAGGACCAAAAATTCACCTAAAATTTCGAAGAAGAAGAGCGGATCAGTAGATGCGCGATGAATGGAAAGCTTGAAGCTTCGATCGGCGAGGAGAGGAGAAGGGAGGGGTGGGGTTAGGGTTTGGGACCTTGAGAGGAGGTGCGAGCGCGACAGGGAGGCGGCGGCGGACCGGCGGCAAGAGGGAGGACGGGACGGGATGGAGGGGGCAGCAAAGTAGATATATCGGTTGTTGCCGTGTTGGGGGTTATTTTCCACGAAAGTCCTCTTGGAAGTTCTGTATTGCGGCGAAGGGATTAGGTCGTGGCCGGGGAGAGTGATATGGATTTGCGAGACCGGGCCGGCCCGGTTCGGGCACGGTTGGTTCGTTACTAACCGACCGGGCCGGGCCGGTTTTATATGGGCCGGTTCATTTTAATTAAAAATATCTAAATAAATTAAGAAAAAAATCCTATATTTCACAAATATACACTATAAATTGCGTAAATACATTATACTCCCTTCGGTCATAAAAAGAAGTTACCGTTGACTTTTGTATATGTCGTTGACCATTCGTCTTATTCAAAAAAGTTATATAAATATTATTTTTTGTTATGATTTGGTTTTATTATTAAATGTATTTTAAGTATGACTTATATTTTTACATATTTGAACTAAAATTTTAAATAAAACGAATGGTCAAATGTGTGTTCAAAAGTCAACGGCGACGGGCCGAGGCCTCGGCTCAAGTTCGGTTCGGTGAACCAAACCATGTCGACCCGGTTTGGCCTTGTTGGCCCAGCCCATTTGGCCACCTCTAGGATTTGCAAACCTACACATGCACATGTGAGTTGGATAAGAACACACGACCCATCCATATGGTGGCGGTTGTGGCTGATGTATTAGGGCTTGTCCATGCACTATTTGGCTTAGGAATGTTAGGGTATAGAGTTGTATCATGTACATATGAATCCGGATAAAATCGCATGATCTAGCAATGGTGGACGACAACGAATGACAATTCGGGTTTGGAGCAACTATTCGCTCTTCGGCCTAGAAAAAAGTATAGAATTATGGAGATGTGGCGTGGTAGCAACGGAGCGATGATCGATGCCATCTTGATTGTAGGTTCGTGGCAGGCAACAAAGGTGTTGAAAGGACATATCAACAGAATATGAAAAGGCATTAAGTAATGGTGGGAGGGAGAGTTTGATTCAACACTGAAGGCAACAAAGAGTATAGATATGAGGGCTCATAATAGAGGAGAAAGGAGGTGGTAGAAGAGGGGATTTGATAAGGAAGGAGCTTTGACGAAGAGGAGACATGATATGGTGGCTAGAGGAGGAGATTCGACATGGGAAAGAGCGAGTGATGATATACATCGGTGATGCCCGCTAAGGATCTTTTGAGTAGTGAGTTATGAGGTTGTGGCGATTGTGTTTTTTAAACACAATCTTCTGTCGTGACTCATGAGGTAGTGAAAAAATAAATTTGTTTTTTTTTCTAAAGATTGTTTTGGTCATCCTTCTAGTAAGTTGTATGCTCATGCTTATGATTTGTTAGCATCAAAGTAAAAAAAAAAATGTATTGTATGTTTATGACATAGTTTATCTAATACTTTGGACAAGTTACTCAACTCGTAAATCGATTATAAAATTAGGGCAAAAGTAATGTTGAAATTATCTGATTAACCATTGAAACCAAACTTTGATCGCCTTGGCAATAGCTTTGCAAAGTCGAAACTAATAATGGAAGCCGGATTTAAGGCACCGAGATCTTCGAAAGCACCTTCGAAAAGCCAAACGTTCAAAAAAAATAAATGATTTAAGAAATAATAGTTCAAGAAATGGCAGAGTTCACCTACATCGATTCAAGAAAAAAACTAGATTAAATCGATTTTCACACCGGGCATGCCCATCAAACCCATTGCATGCTGTACGTGTAGGTGTAGGGCCTGCAAGGGGATAATTAAGGGCGGAGAAACAATCATTAGTAGTATTAATTAGGGCGGAGAAACAATAGTAGTAACAGTCACTATAGAGAATTTCGGGCTATATCTGTAAAGGATTTAGCTACTGAGGGTTATATCTGTGTAAAAGGAGGGGAGACGGGAGCGGTGCTTCCTGCTCAAAATATCTGTGACGCCGAGGCCGAGGCCGAGGCCGAGGCCGAGGCATGGCCCACCGGACTCCACGGCCCGCGATGAAATCCAGCCGAGAGCGCGCCGCGCACGCGCACGTGCGGAAAAGAAGACGGGAGCCGTGCACGTGCAGGATGCCAAACCCAGAAAATGTTCTGTGTACGGTGTACCGCACCGCAGTCCACTGTGCTGCGTCCTACTTCTACGTACGGCCGTAGCATTCCGTAGGATAGGCACGTTTGGTTGAATCAATTTTACCAACATTTTTTTTCTTCTACATTAAGAGTCAGTAAAAGAGTTGCATGTAATCCACACGCTTTCTTTCCATCAGCCATATTGTTTTGTTGTTTATCGTTATCTTAATTTCTTGTACCACGAGCGCTTCTTTTGACGAAGAAAAGGGAGGAAGAGATGGGTGATGCTGGAGACCTAGAGTCGCATAAATTGTCGGTTGGCGACAAAGCCATCCACTCGGTGCTTATTATCCTCTCCTAGAATCGAAATTTCTGAATCCCACATCTCTATCTTTCCCAAGCATGAAATCCTCTTCCTCCCTCAAGCTTCATGTTCTTTTTAAAATTAGCATGTCCGATTTTGCATCTCTCTCTCAACGTGCCCGATCTACCTCCTTTGCCATCTCCCTCTTGTTCTCTACCCTCTCCTTATGCAATAATGGCTTGCTAAAAATGATGGCTCATGGAGAAAAAATACAGTGCAACGGCTTGAAACATCATCCTATGAGTACCGAAACATCTTTATTACTCTTATGACACATTCGATTTACTCTTTTCAGTCATTTTTCTTTTTTCCCTTAATGTTTCACCCCTTTTTTAGTGGAACATCTCGTTTGCCCTTGCGAAACGTTTCATCTACACCTGACCTTGAATGTTTAAATGATTAGTTTTCAATGTTTCATTGCTTTTATTTAAATGTTGCAGTGCCTGATTCAAATGTTATAGCAAATGTTTTTAAATGTTTCATTGTTGCATCAGCCGCTTTCCAATGATTCAGTGCTTCAATGTTGTGGTGCTTTGATTCATTTGATTCAAATGTTACAATTCTCTAATTCAAATATTGTAGCAGATGCTTTTCAATGTTTCATTGTTCTAATACAAATGTTGCAGCAGGTTCTTTTCCTATGTTTCAATGCTTACTTTTCAATGTTGCGGTGCTTTTGTTCAAGTATTGTGGTGTTGTAATTCAAATGCTGCAGCGATTGCTTTTTCAATGTTTTAGTGCTTTAATTCAAATGTTGAATTGGGTGTCAAACAGGTCACTCTCCCTTCAACGAGGCACACTTTTGCAAACTAGTGATGTTAAAAAAATTCTCCTCTCGCCGACACAGATCATCCCTGACTCCAAGTTAATTAATTTAAATTAATTTTGTGGAATTAAGTTTGCCTAATTCTAGATGACCCTAGAAGCTTCTAGGGGGTAAATGTCTACGGAAATTCTTCACGACGGTATCCCGTCGCGCGCTCGCGCCGACGGGATACCTCGTGGCCGTCGGATGGGGGGGGGGCGCTGATCGAGACAAGGAAGAAGGGAGGAGGAAGAAGGGGGGAGGAGGAGGAGAAAGGAGGAGCTGACCTCGCCGCCGCCGCCGTTGAGCTCGCCGTCGCTGTTTCAGGTTAGGGTTCAGGGGGTTTGGGTTCCTTGGGGTTTAGAGGGAGGTCGGGGAGGC
>SPJY01023245.1:2060942-2099688 GCA_005191435.1 Raddia distichophylla
GGGTTAGGGTGGGCGGCGGCGGCGGGGGCAGGAGGACGGTGAGGGCGCCGCTGGCCGGGGCGAAGGAATGAGGCGGCGGGGCGGTGGGGACGGCGGGGGCAGGAGGGCGGAGCGGCCGGCCAGAAGCGGAGGAAGGAGGCGGCGGGGGCGCGCGAGGCGAGTGGAGGGGAGGGATCCGTGCGCTAGACGCCCCCAATTTCTAAGGGACAAATGCGGCTATTTCCATCTGGAAAAGGAGGACAATGATCTTGCGCAATTAAAAGGTGGTGTTTATCCTCAACCGACGTCGGTACCTTGTTGGCATGCTAGGGCTAATAAGCACCGAAGGAAATTTAACAAGGCTGTTAGCTCGTGATCCTATTTTCTCGGCTTCATCAGTGGCCAATCTAGGGGCCAAATCGTGATTAGCAGAAAGGGAGACGGAATAACAAGTGCTGTGCAATCAGCTCAGCCATGCACTCAACTCATCTGAAGACCGCCGTCGGAGCTCTCTCCCTACTGGTTCGTGCTCACCGGCGCGGCCCGCTTCTCTCCCCCCAGGTTCCTCCCCGCACTCTCGCGTGGCCTAGATCCCTTGCCATCCACTCTCACCGAAAACCTAGCCGCTTCCTCCACCTCCACCGGATGAGCAGCCAAGCAGGCGCATAGCGCAGGCCACAATGGCGTCCCCCTCCCTCGGCGACCACGACGACGCCTTCCTCAGCGCAACCCCATCCACCCCCAGAGCCACCCCTCCATTCTCAGCATCTCTCGCCCTCCGAACAACATCCATTTTTTTTTAGGAGAAAATGCCCCCTTGGATCAGAGACAATAACCATTGTGCAGAATTGTTTTTTTTTTGTTGGAGATGGCAGATGCCAATTTGAATTTAGACCGTATTTGACACTGTATCCCAATAATGCCAATTTGAATTTGATACATTGGAATGTATTTCACGGAGTACAACTCTTGTATTTTGGCCTCTTCACTTGTAAATTTGGAACGTATTTAACTACTAAGATTTGAATGCATTTTTGGACTAGAAGTGGAACATTCACAATTTATCTATCATTTCATAATTGATTTTGAATATATTGAACAGTGGTTTGTACATTTGGGAAGAAAAGTGTACCATTCAGACTTTACCATGAGCTCCTCTCCTGATGAGTAATTTTGTATGATATTGAAGCTTAATGTTGGATGATGGCAATGCCATATTCAGATTGGCATGTCCTCTGTTTTGTCAAATTATCATGTTCTCAAGTTATATATTTGAAGGCATGCTTGTATATTGATTAATTTTGGGACACGGCAAGACCTGTATCAGCTAGTATCAAAGAGAACAACTCTAGAATTTTGAAATGATATATTATTGAAGTGCTAATCGATCCATAAATATGAATATGTTCCATCCCTATGGGAATTCAGATGCTTATTACTACTCAATGAATCCCCATGTATGTGATACTCCAATCCATTTTTCTTTTTTTCTTTACATTCTTCTAAAAGGAGCAACAAAAGTACTATTTGTTTCTTTGATTCTAGAAATTAGACATGTATATATGTTTTGCACGTCTCTTTCTTCCAGGTTTTGGCCATAGTTCTAGGTGCTAATCTCTGATGTAATTAAGTTTCCCTTAGTACATGTGCCTATGCTAGCATCGCAAATTGGAAATGTCACTTAATCCTGAGATTTGATCATGAATAGTATCATGTCAATAGAATATATGGCAAGAAGATATAAATGTCAGTGAGATTTTTGAGGTTTAGTAACAAAATCTCTTCAAAAACGACGAACAGATTTCATTCTCTCACTATAAATCTCGTACAAGTTGATACATGAGCAATCTCATAGCTTATATTGTCAGACATGAGCACTAAGAGTATGCACAAATGACTAGCACATCACAAAGGCTTCATGATCCTATATACAAGTTGCAAATGACAAGATGTGCAATTGTCCATCCACGAGGCTGTCGTGCAATACTTGTTCAAATCCATTAACTCTTCCATAATCTGAAATAATGCATCCATAATTCAGAATTTAAGGAGGGTAGTGCAGGGGATGGCATGGCTATGGATGACGGCCCTGCTGGACGATCCAGCGCTGAAACTCCTCTGCGTCGCGACTGGACGATGCGGCGCTGACATCCCTTGGTGTCGCGGCTGGACAATGCCGTAGCGGCACTCGGAGGTGCGGCTGATCCAAGGCGGCGGCGGCGCTCGGTGGCGGCGGCTGGATGGAGCGGCTTGGATGAACAGTTGAGAAGAAGGGTGGTTCAAGTGACGAATTTCGATTGGGGAGAAGGCAGTGCACGGACAGTTGAGAAGATGGGTGGTTTTCAGAAAATTTCATGGTAGGTAAGGGGCAGTGGCGCACGGCTATTTGCATATTTTCTATAGCAAGATTATGTCCATCGAATGAAGAGGCTACGACTAAGATGTTTTGTGGGCATGAGTGTACAGAAGGAGTGAGTGCACCGCAGTTGTTGCCCTAATAAATAGGGTTCTATTTTGTATGGTCGAGGTTGGTGGTTGTGATGTCGCGATGTACTCGGCATTTTCACTGCAGGATAATATTGAATGTAGCTGTCGTATGACAAGAAGATATAAATGTCAGTGAGATTTTGAGGTTTAGTAACAAAACCTTTTCAAAAACGACGAACAAATTTCATTATCTCACTACAAATCTCGTACAGGTTGATACATGAGCAATCTCATAGCTCATACTATCAGACATGAGCACTAAGAGTATACACAAGCTGTAAATGACTAGCACATCACAAATGCTTCATGATTCTATGTACAAGTTGCAAATGACAAGATGTGCAATTGTCCATCCAGGTGACTGTCGTGCAACACTTGTTTAAATCCATTAACCCTTGCATAATCTGAAATAATGCATCCATAATCCATCATAATCTGGATGGAGTGGCTTGGATGAACAGTTGAGAAGAAGGGTGGTTCAGGTGAGGAATTTCGATTGGGGAGTAGGCAATGCACGGACAGTTGAGAAGAAGGGTGGTTTTAAAAAAAATTCATGGCAGGTAAGGGGCAGTGGCGCACGGCTATTTGCATATTTTCTATAGCAAGATTATGTCCATCGAATGAAGAGGCTACGACTAAGATGTTTTGTGGGCATGAGTGTACAGAAGGAGTGAGTGCACCGCAGTTGTTGCCCTAATAAATAGGGTTCTATTTTGTATGGTCGAGGTTGGTGGTTGTGATGTCGCGATGTACTCGGCATTTTCACTGCAGGATAATATTGAATGTAGCTGTCGTATGACTCACAAATAGTTTAAAACTTGGCTTGTTTGCAAATAAGCATGAGCCAAACATAGCTCGCATATAAAAGCAAGCTTAGGCTGATTGGCATAGCTCGCTTACATTACTATTGCCTCCCAAATCTTCATCATGCCCTCTATTTTAATCTTCATCCTCACAATCTTGCCTTCCCTCCCTCGTCAGGGCCAGAGATCCACCTCCTGAAGCATATGGTGTTTCGCTAAACCTGCCAGCCCTTGTCCATTATCATCCCCTTAAATCTGGCAACGGTAGGCATGGAATGTCAGCCATGAGCATCGCCATTGCCTCTCCTTTTCCCTCTCTCATGTGATTCTAATGGTGAAATGATCACCAATTTTTATAGCAAAAGTCAGGTACACTAAGGGTCGCCACAGTAAAATTAGTGGGGACTGGGGAGGTGAAGTGAATCTAGCGAACTGTTTGGAGTTGGCGTGTTATGAGTTTTCACAAAGATGCATTGGGAAGGGGTGAAGGCGTGCGTCGTGGATTGATGCTGCTGATAGGTAATGATGGTGGATTTCTTTTGTCACGATATCGGCTTTAGTTTTGACATGCCCTAAGCTCCAAATATGTTTTGGCTAAACCACATTTTAGCGCCAAACACCTTTCAAAGAGAGTCCCATGTTCACCGAGTGAGATCACACAGTCATTATTCCAAATTAAACCAACAGTAGCTAGCTGTTGCAACATGCATCTCTCGTTGGCAGAACATGCATTTCCCTCGTTGGCAGTTCTGCCAAAACACTATGGCTCCGTGCAATATGAATTAAACAAAATTTGTTATTTTGGTATAAGCCAAATGATGTAATATTTTGTAGTCATTTTTTGTGAGGTTTTAGATAGTTCTTCGTAGAGTTTGTAAAAAAAATCATAATTTTTTGAACTTTTTAAGACGTTTTTCGAGGTGTCACAACTTTTTTAGATTAAAAATTTCAGCAACTTTTTTTTTTGAAGAACAGGCGAGATGCCTTTTCATTCAATAAAGAAGGAAGAAACACAGATGTTCCGGACAAGAGAACTACAATAAACACCAATGAACAAGGGCCCTAAACTCCAACTAGGCCATGGTGTTTCTCAAATGGAATTCCTCCAAAGCCGTGTTAACTACGTCTACAGGCCATTTACAAACATCTCGAAATATTCGACTATTCCGTTCTTTCCAGATATTCCAAATAGTTTGCTCGACGAGGCCATCATCCAAAGCTCTCAGCTTCGGAGTTCCTTTTTGCCCATCCCACCATTCGGCAAAGTTGACGACGTCCAGATTGCAAACGTTGGTGATTGCGAGGTGCGGCTGAATGAGGTGCCAGACTTGCTTGGCAAAAGAACACATCCACAGAAGATGGGACGAGTTTTCTTGGTCCAGTTCGCAAAGCACACAAACATCAGTGGCAGGCCAACCCCTACGTGCAAGACGATCAGCTGTTAGTATCCTATCCTGTATTGCCAGCCAGCAAAAGAAACGACACTTTGGCTCCGCTTTGGCCTTCCAGATCCTCGCGTATTGATGATCTGCAAAGCATCCGTGGAACTGCATTTCATACGCCGAGGCTGTTGAGTATTTTCCTGTGCTGGACGAAATCCAAACAATGGAGTCTGGAGAATCAGAGAGGAGCCGAGCACCCTCCCTGACGAGCATCCAGATTGAGATGAATTCAGTGATTTGCTGCAGTGTACAGAGCCTTCGAAGTGGCCACATCCAAGAACCGGAGATCAGTGCATCGCGAACCGAAGGATCGGCTCGGCGCGCTAAAAGAAAACAGGCTGGCGCTACTTCACTTAAAGGTGTATTCCTGAGCCAAGGGGAGTTCCAAAAAGAAATCTTCGATCCATCTCCTACCTCAATCCTTGTGTTTGCCCTGAAAAGATGTTGATCCGCAACGGAACTCTGCGGTCGCGTGCCATACCATGGCCTTGGTGCGTCATCCCAAACCTGCCAATTGTACCTAAGCCTAAGTGCAGAACTAAAGAGGGAGATATCCTTGACACCAAGTCCACCCAGTTCCTTAGGCCTGCAAATCTTTGCCCAATTGACCAAGCAGTGACCCCCATTACAATGTTCATCTCCTTTCCATAGGAAACTTCTTCTAATGCTGTCTATCTTCTTTGTCGTCCACTTATCAAGCGGGAAAACCATGAGAAAGTAAACAAGCAGGGAAGTGACGACAGAGTTAATGAGAACTAGGCGGCCTGCTTTGGAAATGAGCTTTGCCTTCCAGGTGCCGAGCCTCTTCCTGACTTTTTCAATAAGCGGTGCGACGTCTCCTTTTCTAAGTTTCAAGGGCCGCAGCGGCAAACCAAGATAATTGCAAGGGAACTGCTTGACATTAGCTGAAAGTAGCATCAGTAGCCACTGCAAGTTTTGGTGCTCGCAGCGTATTGGAAAGACATCGCTTTTTTGCCAATTGATGCTCAGGCCAGAAGCCCCATGGAAAATGTTGAGCAGCTGTGCGATGACCTGTACATCCCTTTCAGACGGCGTAGAGAGCAACATTACATCATCAGCATAGAGTGAGATTCTGAGGTTGGTTACGTTATGCGGAATTGCAGCGAGCAAGTTCAAATGGTCTGCAAGGCTTAATAGTTTGGAGAGGGGTTCCATTGCAAGTACGAATAGGAAAGGGGAGAGGGGATCCCCTTGACGTAAACCCCTACGATGATTGAATCTATCTCCTGGCTGACCATTTAGGAGGACCTGTGAGGTTGAGGAGGCTAACATCACGGAGATCCAGTCTCTCCATTTCTGGCCAAAGCCAAAACCCTGCAACACCTGTATAATGTATTCCCAACTAACCGAATCGAACGCCTTTTCAATATCTAGTTTGAAGAGGAGGGAAGGGACTTTTTTGCTGTGGAGGGTCGCAATCGTGTTGCGCACTGTTATAAAGTTGTCTTGTATGGACCTGCCTTTGATGAAAGCTGTTTGGTTCGCAGAGACCAAGATATGTATGTAGTTTCTCAATCTGTTGGCCAGAACTTTGGAAAAAAGCTTTCCTACACTGTGGCCCAGGCTAATCGGTCTGAAGTCTGATACCTTGGTCGCGCCATTTGTCTTTGGAATTAATGCAATGTAAGCATTGTTTATAAGCTCAAAGCCTACCATGTTTCCAGTCCACATTTCCTGAAATGCTTGAATTAAGTCCGACTTGATGATCTCCCAACAAGTCCTGAAAAAGATACCTATGAAACCATCAGGCCCCGGGGCCTTGTCCATCGGCAGTTGAGTGACAACCTGATGAACTTCATCTTCCTGAAACGGTTCTTCCAAATCTTGTAGGTTCGGCGTTGGCAGATGTAGCCTATCCCAACATAGGTCATGCAGCCGTGCTCGGTTGGTACCGAAAAGGTTGACAAAGTGATTAAAGAATTCCTGACCGATCTCTTGGGATGATGATAGGACACCCCTCTCCGAGGTGAGCGACCTAATCGAAATTTTCCTCTTCGTCGCGTTTACTTTGGCATGAAAATACCTAGTGTTGGCATCTCCTTCTCTTAAAAGTTTGCACCTGGATTGTTGCCTCAACCTAACCCTCTGGACGGCCGCCAGTCCTAGGATCCTATGCTTGAGGGTACATCGGAGTTCCAATTCTGCGTCCGAAAGTTGTCTTGACTCGCCGGCCATATCAAGCCTAAGTATGACCTCCGCGCGACCGCTAGTTGCAACTTGATCTTTCCAAAAAAACGCGAGCTCCACCGATGGAGAGCTTTGGCTGTTCTACAGAGTTTCAGATGTAGCCTGCCGAAGGCACTTGGATTAGCGGCAGGTTGTTCCCACGCTTCCTGGACAACGGCCGTGAATCCACTAATTTTTGGCCAAAAACTTTCAAACCGAAAGCCACGGTGCTTGATCAGCTGCAATTCGGAAACGAGGAGCAGGGGGGTATGGTCGGAGATAGAGCTTGAGAGGGGCAAAAGCGACCTATGCGGAACTAGGAAGTCCTAGCCTATGGTCGTAAGGACCCTATCAATCTTGGTCATGGTTACACGATTGCCGTGAGAAGACCCTGACCAAGTGAATCTCTTGCCCTGAAGGGGCACCTCATGTAACTCGAGGTCAACAATCAACTTGTTAAAAGCGCGCATTGAAGAATGGTTTAAATTTGCTCTTGAATTCTTATCATTTTGAGACCTGATAAGGTTAAAATTCCCCATTAGGAGCCACTCATCCATAGCCTGCGACTGTACAACCTTGAGCTCATCAAGAAACCGTCTTTTATCCGCCGCCATCTGCGGACCATAGACTCCTGTGCAAGTCCAAGAAGCTCCAGAGGAAAGGTCCGTTAAATCACACGAGACCGAGAACTCAGCAGACCTGGGGTTTGCTAAGGTGAAGAAGCGAGAACTAGCAGCGATCAAGATACCTCCTTTTGTTCCTACGGCCGGCAAGGAGAAGAAGTTCTGTAAGAAGTCGGCCCCAAAAATCTCGAGGAGAATGTTCCTGTCAACCGTCTGGAGCTTGGACTCCTGTAGGCAAACTATATTTGCCCTGGTATCTGCAATCAGCTGTCTCATTACCGCCCGCCTGACTGGGGAGTTAAGACCCCTTACGTTCCAGCACAGAATTTTGAGATTATTCATAAAAGAAGATAGCACCAAACAGCCATGGCCAGTAGCCATCTTGATAGAAGTCACATACACGCCTGGAAACATCAACAGGCTTTAGGGAAGGAAAGACCCGAACACATTGGGTGTGACCCAAACGAGGAACAAAGACGCCACATAAACAAGAGCTGGGTGCAGCCGAAGCGCCGACGAACAAGAGTGACACTGAAAGCAAAATGATCATTAAGACACTGAAGAACAACATTCCACGCATGGATGGGGATCATCTGTCAAGCAGCCTGGATAGCCCAGGCATCGGCGCCCAAGTCTCTTGCAAGATCTGGGCCAGAGTCGATGCCTACAAGTTCTTTGACGGCTGCTACTTCCACATGAGACATCGTTCTATTGAAGAGACTGGCATAACGATTGAATTCTTCCTTGTCAAGGCGTTTGTCACCACGAACCACCCCCAACTTCTTTGCTAAAACCTGTTGAGCTCTTTCCACCACATTCATTGGATTGACCTGAAATTTGCGTGCAAGGCAAGGGCTCTTCCAGGTTGGACGGGGAACCTTAGTTGGAGGGCAAGAGAGAATCGCATCTGGCTTCGCACGCACCACTTCAGCATATAGCTTCTTGGAAGGAGAGACCGGCGGAGCTTCACCGGACTGTGCAGGTTTGGATGGCTATGGAGAATGCATCGCCAGCGCAGCCACAGAAAGGTGGTCGTGGGCAGCCAGGTCATACAAAACAGCCTCATCCCTCATTGGATCGGTCAGAGTGGCTTGCAAAGAGGGATTCTCACAAGTCTGCTTCGACAGACCATGAAGCGTTTCTGCTCCCAAGATGGCCGAGGGCTGCGAACCAAGGGTAGCTTCGGTGATAGTATCAGCAGAGGAGATGACTTCCTGCACTTTTCCCTGTTCAACCAGTGGAGCACGACGGCGTCCCCAAAGAAGTGGCTACGATTGTTCCCTGCTGTTGACGAGGAGGCGCCTTGAGCCAGATTCCCTTGCGGTGGCTGGACATCCCAGCCAGAGGGTCGCTGGCGAGAGGGCCGAGTGGAAGGAGGAGGTGGGGGAGGGCTGTCGTCGTCGTCGCCACGGCCAAATCTTGCGCCCAGTCTATCGCGGACAGGGGCCTGCTGCTCTGGCGGACCATCTACCATACCAAGAGTCCAATCAAAGGAAAGTTTGAGCACACCTGAGCCATCCTCGGAGGAAGAGATCGACACCGGGGTGAGCAGCCCACTAACACAGCTCCCCGGGCTAGAGAAGGGACCTGCGAAATTCCGGCCAGGAGGATCAAAGTCCCAAACCTTATCGACGTGAATGATGAGTCTGTGAGAGAGTGTTCGGGGTGGTAGATCGAAGTTTTCAGTCCCAATTCGAGGCTCCTCAAGCAGGAGAGTGGCCTCTTTGGGAAAGCAATTGGCATCGTCAGTCCAAACCCAAGCACAGACGCAAGGTTCTTCTTTCTCTTCCCTAGGCATGTCAAGATCCTGCAAAAGGAAGCCAGAAGGGGCGAGAATAGGGGCTACTGCCGCCGCTGACCAAGCGTGCCTGGGGACACCTTCTATGCATAGCCTCACCTTGAACCTGGCCATCAACGATTCAGCTGAGAGGAAACGAGTCCAGGGCCTCGTTTTGAAAGTAAGACCTGCAACCAGCAACCTAGGACGACGGAGCAAATAGTCCCTAAGCTCCCTGCAGTCGCACATGATGAAGAAGCTTTTGGAAGATTGCCGCTGCATGAAGACCCTCTGATTTGATAATCTAAAGTTCTGCTCGAAAGCCTTCTGCATCTGCCTGGTAGAAACTTCACTGTCCTCTAGGAGAATCGCTAGAAGGGCTCGATCTGCATAAATATCCTCAAGCTCTGTACCACGGGCTTCGAAGGAGGTGTACCTGAAGGCGAAGCAGGGTCGGGACGCAGGCGCCCCAGGAAGCTCCTCCATTCTCGTTGAAACGGCAGCGAAGGCGCCCTTGTGGAGGTGGGCGGGCTTGCGGTTGCGAAGACGACAGGAGCGTGCTCTATGGCCAGACTCCCTGCAGATCAAGCAACAGGGCGAGGCGGAGCAGTGCGCAACGAAATGGGAAGCAGAGAGACACCTGAAGCATTTATCTCGGGCCTCCTCCTTGAGGAGCAGCTTGAAGTCCATCTCCGACCTGCGGGCAGTAACTGCAGCATTTACTTTGACCTGCCTCCGCCGCGGAGCTACCACCTGCCAACCTCCTGCATCAGCCTCATCAATGCATTGAATTGCCTTGCCCTTGACTTCAGCCCTGACAACTTCAAATGCGAGAAGGTTCCCCACGGAGAGGGTGGCCGAAGGAACCGGAAGGATTTGCCCTTCGAAGAGAGCAGTTGGGGTCTTTGAAAATCTGGCATGGTCGGCATCCTGGATCTCACCTGCAACCGGAGAAGAGAGGGGCGGAAAAGGGGATCTAGGAGCAGGAACCCACCTGTCAAAAGCTAGATCTGAGTTCCTAGATCCAGCGCTGGTTGCCAGGAAAATGTCCTGAGCCTGGAGAAGTGAGGAAGATGGACGATCCCTCTGCTGGGAATGGTTTGGTTGTTGGATTTGAGGTTGCGGCGGCTGGATTAGTGGCGGGAGAGATTAGTGCACCTTGATTTTAACAAATCATTTTGTTGTAATTATTCCTCGCACGGGGGGAAGAGCCATCAATTTCTAAATTCCCATAGACTGCACGTTCAATTTCAGCAACTTTCAGTTGAAACAAACAAGGCCTATGCCAAAATTCGCCATGACTCGGGCATGCCACTAGCCTATACATCGCCCCACGACACAACTTAGCCATGTCCCTAGGCCATACATCGCTCTGTGACGCCGCTTACATGAGAATCAACCACCGCCCCTCCCCCGTCCACCATCAGCGACCACCACGGTGCCCACGTGAGTTGCTGCATCATTGTTGTCCATCTTGTGGCTAGCTTCGGAGTAGCATACCAGCATGACGACTTCGGGTGTGTTTGGTTACACCATAAATCATCGTCCGACATGAAATGATCAAGAAAATGCAATTCATAGTGTCTTGTTTGGTTGCTTTGCTGGACATGGACAGCTCCCTCCTCCTCCCCTCTTTCTCCCCGCCGACCCTCTACTTCTTCCTTACTCTCACCGCCCCAGCCCCCACTCTCTCTCTCCCCTCCTCCGCTCCTCCACCTCGGCTTCCCCGCCGCCGGCGGCACCATTGGATGAGGCCCTGACGCGGGCGAGGCGCTGGGTGGCGGCGTGAGGTGGTGTTGTTGGCACTGCCGTGACGATCGACGGTGGAGGCGGCCTCGGCGCTGCCCAGGGACCTGACGCCTAGGAGCCCGCACGGGTCGCCGCGGCTTGCTCGGAGGAGGAGGAGTGAGTGGTGAGCGGAAGAGATGGGAATTGGAGCGGGTGGTTTGCTCTGCTCAGTCTCCCTCCTCGGCTGGCCACCGGTGCCGCGCCATTCCACCACCGGCTCCGCCTCCTTCCTCGCCGGCTGCGTCCTTTCCTCTTTCCCCCCTCCTCCACCCTGACAACGCTGTCTTCCCATCGCGGCTGCGTCGCTACCAAGCCGCAGCCTATCTCGCCTCCGCCGGCCATGCCCCCTCTTTCCTCCACCGCCTTCCCTTTCTTTTTCTTATCCGCCCTGTGCCGACCCGCGTCACCCCATCGTCACTGGCTGCACCGTCGCTGAGCCATCTCCTCTCTCCTCCCTTGGGTTCTCCTCCCGTGTTTGCCTCCAAGCTCCGCCCAGCGCTGCCGCGCCAAACTCCTCCCTTCACAGCCCTACGCTGCGCTGCAGGTTAAGGGGTAGAGGGGGAGTTGGCGGCGCAAGGGATGAGCAGAAACGGCGATGTAGGGATGGGGCGGATGTTGCGGCGCCAGGAGGAAGGGGAGGTGGTGGCGCGTGGAGTAGGACGGGTGGAGGAGTCGACGAGCGGGAGGAGCCGAGACAAGCGTGTTTCTTCCCTTCGTAATGGACGGAGCGAACCATCTTGAGAAGCTACGGAGGGATAAATCCGACTTGGATGAACACATCCGACTTATTTCAATCAAACAAAAAATGCTTTCGTCCGAGATGAGACATCCGAGATAGCTTAACCAAACACATCCTTCAACTTTATCATGGTGATCGTCGCTGGACCTTCCATTTTAGATCGACGGTCCGAACTTATTAGCCGCTTGGTAGGTATAGGGGACCATGCAGGAGCCGGGTCCCACATTTCCCCGTCGCAGAAAACCCCTCGATTCAAACCTGGACTGCTGGTGAGGCTGCGTGCGGGCCCGGGAAAAAGCAGCGAAATGGCGGGAACCCACCCGCCCCCTTCAAAGTTCAACTAACGTCGCGGTCGCCTTCGAACTAGACCCCATCCCGTTGTCCCGCCGTATTTGACCGCCTCCTTCCACTGCATTGCCTCAGGACTGAACGAAATTCAGCTTCAAGCCTTGCACACACTAAAGAAAGCCTCATCTACCACCTCTCTTCCTTGACCCGATCCTCCTCCTCCTCCTCCTCGTCGTCCTATCACATCAATCCGAGCGATATATACTCGCCTCGATGATCTGATCTGATCTGATCAGCTGAAATTAATTACCAGGAAGCCGCATGAACTGAACGCAAGAAACCACCTCCCCTTTTCTTGCAGATTCTGTTCCGCAGACGCTGCTCCACCTGCTTGGCGGAATCAGGATCGAGCTTGATCTCCCCGCGTCAGCAATGGAGGCCATCGCCGGAAAAGGCGCCGAACCGGTCGGAGGAGGCGCGAAGGCCGTGCCCGGCTACCTCCGGCCGTCGGCCGGCTCGTGCCACCACGTCTGCAAGTACGGCGGGCAGCACGCGTTCGGGGAGAAGGGTCATGCTCGGAAGGCGCCGCCGCCGCAGCCGGCTCCGGACGGCCAGAAGGTCAGGGCGCTGGTCAGGGCGCGGTCGGTGTCTCGGCGGCGCGTCGTGGGGTTCAGCAAGCCCGGGAAGGCCGGCACGCCGGCGGCGGTGATCGCCGGCGAGGAGGAGAAGGAGGAAGATGAAGCCGACGCCGTGGAGTGGAAGGACATCGTGGCATACGATACAGTTCCGGTTTGTGAACTGCAATCTCCATTTCCAGAGCCGGGAAAAATCTCTGTTCATCTCGCAAACCTGCGCGACAGCGAGAAGAAGAAGAAGAAGGAGAAGGTGGATGTGATCAAGGGGAAGAAATCACATGACAAGCAGAAGCAGACCATGATCGCTGAAGAGGAGGGAGTTGTCAAGAAGAAGAAGAATGAATCGATGAACAAGAAGCTGATCAAGTCCGTCAGGTCGAAGCTGACCGGGAAGGCGTCCACGGAGCCTCCAGCCGCGAGCAGATCGGCCTCGGCTTCTCTCAAGAACACGAGCTCCGGCGGTAAGAGCGTGAAGCCACCGGCGAAGGGGAAGAAGATAGCCGCAGCATCGCCGGAGGTGGAGAAGAAGGCTGTGGATCAAGAGTCGGCCCAGGGAGACGATGAAGCTGCTGATGTCAAGCTGAACGAAGGGGAAACACAAGCACTCCACCCTCTCGATCAGGAGCACGCCGCCGGCGCCGCCGACGCCGAGTCGAGCCGGCCGATCCCGGTGCACCGGAGGGCGAGGAGCATGAGCATCAGCAGCCGGTCCGTGCGCCTCCCGTTAGTCCGGCAAGCAAGCAGGAACTCCGGCGCCGGCGCCGCCTTCAAGCTACGCTCCAAGAGCAGCAAGGCGCCGGCGACCCTGCCGTCCGGGGAAGAGAGGCCGGCGAGGCTCAGGTTCAGAGGCGGGAGGCCAGCAGGCGAGCTGGAGTCGAGCGGCGGCGTCCAGCTCAGGATCAGGAGCCTCCGGAGGAGGGGCGGCGGCGGCGGCGCGAGCGGCGGCTTCGTCGTGCCGGCGGTGGCGCTGCGGCACCAGAAGACGCTGGAGAAGAAGCGGAGCCAGAGGCTGTACAACAACCTGCTGATCGAGGAGACGGCGAGCAGGCTGGCCAAGACCAGGAAGAGCAGGGTGAAGGCCCTGGTTGGGGCCTTCGAAACCCTCATCTCAAAGATCGGCAAGTAGCCAGGATTCAGTAAACTTCTTGGCCAGTCACGAATATTCGTCTTAAATTTGTTTGAGATCGATGCGTGCAAGTTTTCAAAGTTTAGAACGTTTATGTTCTTCATTATTTAGAATTTTAGATTGGGTCATGCATGATAGCCAATTAGCCATACGCGTAGATTGGTTTCAAAAGTACTTCCGGTACAGTACGTATTTGGGTTTTATACGTAGAGTGCAGCGGTCAAAAACGTATTTTAGATTTTGGAGACAATGTTTGATGATGTTCAATATGATGAAATATTTGTGATTGGAATAGGAGGTAGTAGACTAGTAGTAGAGACTTTAGGTGATGCCCGAAATGATAAATATATGTGATTTAACAGTGGATACTTCGCCCTGTAATTTTGGCTGGTATATACTCCTGATGGAAGTTTTTTTTTTTCGATCTCAAATTTTCAATGCATCAATGCTACGTTGCTACTGAAAATATGTCCCATCCCAAAGTAAAAGAGGACACTAGTCTGACCGTATTACTACACTGGAACGTCCATATTCCAGCCAAACATGCTATCTGTTGCAAGCTTCTGTTTATCACCGGCAGGTTCATCAGTACATACATAAAGCAACACCGGTAGTTTGCAATACCTAATTGCGAACTACAAGTGGCAGTTAATCAGCACCACAACAACTGGAACACATAGGGATCATCTCACTGTCTCACATGGTAATCCAGATCCCAGACAAAATCGAATGCCGTGGTTCTTGTAGCTGTAACAACCAACAAGGTTGGAATTACAGTACAGCCGTACAGGTATGCTCCGTGTCAGGGGATATGCATCCCTGCAGTTCATATAGCTAGACACCTCTTCAAACAGCATGGCAGGCTGGCTTGTCGGTCATGTCTTCTAGTAGCTTTGCTATTTTCAGTTTATCTTCAAAGCAAATTTCCACTAAAATTGATTTTGGTCTGAAATACTACAGTACGTTCAAGTTACAGAATAGAAGTGCAAAATATGCAGCTAGTAAGGATACAAGTCGAGGTCAGTGGTATGCAATCGTGTTCAAAACACAGTATTTTCGTGTAGAGCTGCATCGTTGTCAACCAAATAAAAAAGATGGCATTCACACACCCAAACTCATTAAATTACACACAGAATTTAGTTCTGTTCGATCCTTCACTACTAAGTACTAAGCCACAAAATTAGCTTCCGCGGCTAGAACATGGATGAATCTTCTCTCTGAAAGCCAGAGCAATGTACTTAATTCTTTGTTCATGGCTTCCCTAATATCCTTCATTTTGGAGCCTATAGTTGAAAGACCTGCATCACGAGTTCACTTCACAGCATCACGAACATCCGGCCTCAGAACAAAAGCAGGCCCTAACAACAATTTCAATGCAGGTCATCAAAAGATTTAACAAAAATAGCTTTATGTGTGCAAGATTGCAACTGATAAGATGTGATGGTGCAATACCTGACCACCCGTGACAAGTTGATGATAAACTCTAGATAGTCTTAGTTTCCACCAGATTTACATCCTCATCAATAAATAACAATACAGCCGTCATCACAAGCCTGCAAAATGGTTTGAATACGTGAACAGTTAGATTATGTAAAGAACAGAATCCTTGGCATCAAACTGGCAGAGAAATTACATACTTGCACAATAGGTGAAATAAGTTAATGTATTCAAAGGCAAGCAATCTGTGAATACCAAGTAACAAAGATATAGTTGGCTCTTGGAGGCGATATAGAAGACAGATCATGTGGTGGCTGCCCATACAATGTTGAATAGTTTTACATAGTTAAGCTACAATCTGATGATTGCTTGCATGTTCGAGAACAAACTGTAGAGGTAACAGCATATTTGAACTAACATGATGGACAAAGAGACACATGGCATCCCTTTAAGCCATCAATAGACATTTGAATTTCAGAATTTTTTAAAACTAAGAAAAACTAGCCAACTTATGTGAACATATTGAAACAAATTGTCATACATCAACATGGAAGGGCCAATATTGGGATGATACAATTTGCAAGGGTTGCATAATATCACAAGATACTTTGGATTATCTGAGAGGCAAGGTTAGAACCATCTTCAAGTTGAACAAATGAATGTATTTACAGAGGTATTTACAGAGTACAAGTATTCCAATGGTACAAAATATTAATGAATTTAAGATAAAGTCAAACCTGTAGATAGTTATAATAAATAAGCAGAAGTAGAAGGCAAGTTTAATCATCCTGTACTTCTTCTCCCCGTTTAGTTGTCGGAATATCTCAGTGACATCTACAAGATGTTTCCGATCCATATACCTGGTTAAACAAAAATCATATAATTTTTCCTTCAACCATTGTAATGTAAGAAAAACAGAAATGGAGATAGTGAGACACAAGAAATTGAGAATATGAACACAAGACAATGTGTTAATTGTGTAAGTTACACAAAAACAACATAATATCTCAGATATCACTCCACAGGAGTACAGCCATAAACAAGAACTAGCTCAAATGTGCCCAGGGTGCACTTTATCTGAAACCTTTAGCTTTGAAAATCAGAACACCAAATTTCAGCATTTGAATACTGAGAACACTAAAATTGAAAGTGAGAATTGAGCTGGTGACATCGAAAGTATACCTTCCCTCAAATCTAGCACCGGAATTGACCTCCTCTCCAATCTAGCACTGAAGTGCACCTCTGTTACCCCTTTCTAGCACTCTGTCACCTCTGGTATTAGATGGAGCCGTTAGCTCAGTTAGCTGACACATGGGGCCCACTTGCAAGTGTCTACTCCTTCTTCCTCCTTTCTCTCCTCTCTCTCTCTCCCTCTCCCTCTCCCTCTCCCTCTCTCTTCATGCCGCCGCCTATGCTTCTTTCTCCTCTCCTCTTCCCCCTCTTCTTCCTCCTCTCCTCCCTCTCCCAGCCGGCAGCCACCTCTACCTCTCTCTCTCCCTCTCCTCATTCTCTCCTGGTTCTCCTCTCTCTCTCCCCGTAGGCGGCGACGGCAGCAACGGCTAGCGGCAGCGGCGGTGGCGGCTTGCGACGACGGCGACGGCGGCTTGCAGTGGCGACGGTAGCATCTGTGGCTTGCGGCGGCTTGCCGTGGAGGCGGTGTAGTGAGGAGAGAAATGGGACCCACTATGCAGTGAGACTAACGGTTACACCGTTAACTGCTGCCGTGACGGAGTGCTAGAAATGAGTAACGGCGATACCGTTTAGTGCTAGATAAGATAACGGAGTTTTTTTGGTGTTAGAAAACAAAGGGAGCAACCTTTCGATGTCACCAGCTCAATTTTTCCAAATTGGAATATTCTTCTTCCTATCTCCACTTTTTTCCCAAAGATGAACGAAAATGGAAAGACTTTTATTTATAGGGAATGTAATGAATTAAATCAGTTAGTGAAGACACCACCATACTAGACTAAAAGCACAAACTACTGGGCCTTTTTGGCTGGCATAACAGGTTTGCTGTAACTTCTGATGCACATGGTATATTCGGGGTGATGTCATTGTATTGGATTTTCGTTTTGTTCCCATCTGTAATAATGGAAATAGGGAAGTCTTGCTCTTGTTTGAGAGACTTAAGTTAGTTGTCTCTCCTAGACTTGGATAACTTAACTATACGACCAGTGGGCTATGGCATATCATATCTACATGCCCAGCAGGCAGTAGTATTCATTAATCAGATCAATAACATGACAATATTATTTTTTTCCCTTGGCAATAATGCTCTATTCATGATCAGATTACTACTGCATGCTAAAAGCATATGCATTAACATTATTAGGTTAAGTTTGGAATCAGTGAGGTTTCATTCTGATTCATTGCAAATAAAAGTGAAAAACATTATCTAATAGGTCATTTCTAATGAAGAGTGAAGAAAATAAAAATATTCATGTTGGACATAATGCACATATAGCAGCTACAAAGTTATAGTATAATCATATTGCAACAAGCCAAAAATAACAGAAATTGATTACCAGAAAATCCTGGTATTCATGCCCATAAAATTCTCAAGTATATTATTACCATAAAGATGCACCTCATTCTGTTTTAACCGCCTCTTACAATTAGAGTCCTAGATACCTAGACCAATATTTTCAGCATGAGATAACACGGTGAACTAGAAAGCATAAATGACCCTGAACAAGCGAATAACTATAAATGAAGTATGTAACACTTTGTCATAATGGTTCCCCAAAACCGATGTGAAAAGGTATCTGAGACATCGAATCAACACAACTAAATAAAGTAGCACACTAAATTTTGAGATAGTTTGTCCTAGTAAATTCCCACCCATTTCTGCTTGTACATAAATCCTTCATTATTTATAATATTATTACAGTATGAGCTCCCCTCCTGTTTCCATTCCCAAAAAAAGGGCAACACAGTAGCTGATGCCAAATAGTGAAAAGATATGCATAGTTTTATAGGAGAAACTTCAAAATTAAAAGAAAGTGATACATACAGTTTCACATGGTAATATGTTACAGGTGCCATAACTAGAAACGGGAACCAATGCAGTGTCAAGAGGAAAGAAGCACACAATACTCCTTGGAGTGAGTATTCTATAATAACCACTGCATTGATGCGATATGATGAATCATATGGGTTGATATAGTCATACTCCAAATCAGATAGACAAATAAGCTGGAATAAAAACACAAAGAGAAGATCAGTGAAACAAACCAACAGTAAGAAAGGATAACCTATTTTGCAAGAAGCTAAATAGAATGTAAATTTGTTTGTAAATTTCAGTTGCACAGAATTGAATCTATATCAATTACAAAAAAAGAGAGACTAGAACAGCAAAAAAACTATAGTTGCTAGGCCCAAGATTGTTCAGCACTCACAATACCAAATAATCTTTGCAGCGATACAACACAGCATGACCATGGTACATATTTATAAATCAATATTTGGTGAGAATAAAGTCGTTCACCAATCATGGAGGTTGCAAGCTTGGGACAGTAAAGCTACAATAATGCATGCGCCACTGTGATCATGTTGGTTTCACACCACCCAAAGGACCACATTTGTGGCATATATGATCATAGTAGCCCGTGCTAACATTCAAATTGGAACGGTAATTTTCTTGAAGTAGCGGGGCAAGTGGCAACAACATGTGTTAATCAAGTTACCGGGTATTTAGGGTCCAAAGTATCAAAGCATATAAACAGTACATTGCTATATAAAATTATCTAACCCAGGGTTAACAGAGCATTTTTTTCATTTGTAAGATGGCAGAAAAGCCAAAAACATTAAAATTGCAGGACATTGAATGAATTTCATCAAATATATAGGGACTTCTTTTTCATACCAATATGTTTTTTAAAAATGTTTATAAGAAACAAGGAATAACCTTAACTCGAATGTAAAATAGAAAAAATTAGCTCGACACCATCAGTCACCAGACCAACCGCTCCCTTCCTCACACCTCCCGTTGACTACCAATTAGACAAGGGTTAAGGAGCGGCTCCAAGAACTGCAGATAACCAAACATGGGGGATTTTTTCCATCCAAAATCGAAACAAAGTCGGCCAGGAGTTGCGCCACTTCCGCTCTAGATCTTGACCGAGCTCGCGATTCAAGGTGGAACTTTGATGGCACAAAGGAGGGAGCCGGGCTTGCCTGGTAGGCGGTGAGGCCGATGAGGACCATCACGGAGGCGAAGGAGAAGAGCCACAGGATGAGCTCCACAGACATGGCCGCCGCCGCCGCCGCCGCACTTCCAAGAACGAAGGTCGGGACTAACTTCCTGTCGGCTCCCGCTTCTGCGCTCAGATCAACGAGCTCGGTCAGCCCGGACGGATGCGCGCCAAGAACCGGTCCCAATGGCGAGGTCGTCGCCGGAGACGAGAGGCGGCGGCGGCGGCGGCGAGGCAGGTGTGAGAGGAGCGGAGATGGAAACTTGGAATGCGTTGGAGTGGGTCAGAGTGGGAGCGCTAAGCCTGAGCCTGAACCTGCTGGGTTCAGTGTGCTCTGCAGCCGCTTTTGCAAGCAAAGGAAAATTCCTTTCTGACTTTCAGAATCCAGAATTTAGCTCGTCTCAAAAAAAAAAAAAGAATTAGCATTTCAAGTGTTTTTTTTAGAGCAGCATTTCACGTGTTATTTCTTCCGTTATGATCAATCTGATAGCCATCCAAACTTTTTTATTTACATCTGAGTCTTTAGGATATAAAACTACTTTAGACGAGTCCCTAAACAAGTAAAAAAAGTACGAACTTGGTGCTTTTAACCAATCAAAAATAGGTTTGAGAGCGGAACTGATGTCGTGGTGGTCCATGCGGCGGCCGGGAAGGAAAAGGAGGATGCGGTAGCCAGTGTGGAGAGAGGAGAGGAGGTTGCCACGATGAGCTCGCTGTTGCGCCACACATCTTCACCAAGCTCCGCCTTTGCTTAGCTCGCCACTACGTTGCCCTAGTGCAGGTTTCGCCGAGCTCCACCTGCTGCCCCCCTTTCTCATCGATGTTGCCCCATCGTTCTCCAATCAGCGTGCAAGCAGCATGGCATCGACATGAGAGGAGAAGGCGGCGACCAGCGTGAGAGGAGACGACGATAGCAACGTATGGCACAAAGGAGGAGCCAGCGGCAGCGGCCGACGGGAGAGGAGACGATAGTGACGACCGACGAGAAAGGAAATTATGACGTCGAGCGACTGGGGCAACCAGAAAGGGGTGGGCGACGTCGGCCCGAGGTGGTGGTGTTGGAGGCGGTTGCTTGGAGAAGCGTCAGCGGCAAAGGAAGATCGGGGAGGCACCGCTCCTGTCGGTCACCTCGAGTTGCGGTGTTGGGTGGTGGGGAGGGTGTGGGAGGGGGCGGCGATTGTGATAGCTAGGGTGCTAGCGGCATTGGACAACGGTGGCGGAGCGTCGAATGGATTGGGCCGGGTAGGCTAGATAGGGCATAGTGGACTAGCGCAATTGCCAAGTATGAGATTTAGCATGGCCGACGATACAGGCTACCAGCCCATAGACGCCCACAGGAGCCTCCTAACTAGACACACATGACAGCGAGAAAATTTTTTATCGGTGGGTAGCAATTGTTGACAACACAGATATTTCGGGCCCACGTGCGAGGCCACGGAAGGCCTTGGCATGAGATCCTCTCAGCCGGGTCCACATGGCAGCGAGATAGGTCAGTGTTGGTGGGTTAGGGGCAGCTTGCCCCTGCCGACACTGGTAAACCTATGTCAACAGCTTCCAAAAATCTGACGACACAGGCTGCACCCCCAACTTCGGCACCGCTGTACGCTGCGGCTTCAACGGTTCTCCCCCTATTTTCTAGGTGAAAATGGGTTCTATATGTTCAATAATCTATTCCAAGATTTTGTTGGTTGTGCTTCATGTCATGTTCCTCGATCCCTATGAACAATCCTACTCTTCCAGTATACAACTAACAACTAGCATAGCTCTCTTCATCGAACAATCTATTCTATATCTTAGTGGTGGCCATTTAATAACTCTAGTGTAAAATATAATCACTCTAAATCATATCACTATGATTTTTTTAGAATTTTTCATCCAATGAAGACATTTTCAACAAATTTACAAAGCTAAAAACAAATTTAAATGGAAATTGTTCTGTCGTCTACTTAGAGTGACGCCGACGACACAACTTGGTGCTAACACATGGCCCTCCAGAAGGCTTTGTGTCGGCGGCGTAACATAAACCGATGACGTAGACTGCACTTGAAACCACCTACCAGGTCATGGGTAAGCATCAAACGGGAGCCTCACATAGGGACCTCATGTTAGTTTGTGTCGGTGGCTTTTACAGAAACCGACGACACATATTTTATTGGAAAAAGGACTTGTGGTATTTTGATATTCATTTAAGTTTGGTGTTTTAAATGTTGAATTGTCAGGTTCTAATTCGATGCACCGAATACAGGCCACTACCGTAGTCACGACAACTTTTGACATGCCGTTGTCGCAAAAAAATTTAAAATTTAGGTCAATTTCATCGAACATAAATGTTATATGTTAATACGAGTGCAACAAAAAGTAGACATAGAAGTGCATTTTGGCCTAGCGGTGGGCATCATATCCTCCTTCCAGGCAGAAGGTCAAGTTCGATCCTAGGGCACAACATGTTTTATCATATATATTTTCTCGTTTTATCAAATTAATTGCAATTCTGTTTGAAATTTTTTGTCCGAAATAAATATCAAAATTTTGGAACTTCACGAAATTCAGCTGTATTGGTGAGGTCCGGTAATTTTTTAAAAAATGGTAAGTGTTTCACTAGGCTGCATCAGCGAATATGGCTCTGGCTGAAGAGAGCGCTGTAGCCGTTGATCTGGAGAAGCCAAAGCCATTGAGCTTGACCTCAGTTTTCACCTATATATATATGATCGAGCTCTCTCATATGGAGGATGCATGTAGTATGGTTCATTGCATGCATCATGGAGCATGATGGATCCAGACATAGATTATTTCATTCGCGCATTTCATATTTTTAGTTTAATTATTCATGCCTTTGGTTAGCACCGGTTTTTTCGGAGTGATTTATAGAGTTGAGACCTGGATTATTACATTTCTCCTGCCCTCCGTCTGTAACTTGTAAGGTTTCAAAATTCCAATGCGATGGATATTCATTTTGGGCATTAATTTGTTTCGTCATTCTTATTTCGATTGTGTGTTCCTTATTTGTTTCTTAATTTGGCCCTTGATTAATGCATGATTAATGTGTTTGATGCCAGCCATGTGAGGTGGTTCCATATATAAATGTTCCACAATTTTTATGAAATTAAATATCTCCATTAAACCGTGCATGGGATGAAAATATATGGAATAGTTGTACAGAAAATGCAAATATCTTATCTTGTATGATCATAACTTATATAAATTAAATAACCACCGAATATAGTCTGATTAAAAATAAAACTAGTATCGCGTGCACATCCAAAAAAAAAAAAACAGAAAAAATGTTGAAGTGTCAAATATTAAACCAAATGATTCAGCACATGGAATATTTAGTCCTATTGAACTTTTAAAACTATAAATTCAACTGAATTTGGTGTTTTTCACATTACTAATTGTTCGGTTCATAATTTGATGAGCTACAGTAAATTACTAATTGGTTCATAATTTGATGAGCTACAATGTATTTTCACCTCGATTTTTCTCATTTATTTTGATTTTTTTTAAAAGCTTGTTGTTTTATGGCATTTCAAATGGAATTTTCGATTTCATAATGTTTTTTTAGCAAGGTCGATTTGATAATGTGGGAATAGCTGAACACACTTGCATTTGGTATCTAAATTGTACAAAATTATAACATAGGGCAACATATCCTAAATTTATATGGCATATAGCAAAGGCTCGGTTTGTTAGTGGCAGGAAAGCGTAACCACGCCACTTCTTGAGTGGCACACAACCAATTTTCCTGGAATGCATGCAAATATCCTACCTCATATGATCATAACTATACCAATCTACTAATTAAATAACCACTAAAGATAGTATGATTCAAAATATACAAAACTAGCAGGTAGCACACATCTGTTGACATGCTACATAGCTAAAAACAATTATATATTGCTTGTCTAGATCAAAGCAGACCCCTCCTTAATTTTATTTTTTTCGAGTGGAGATGTGGTCAATTATTATGATCTTGCTTTGGTTCATTATTTGATGAGCTATAGTGTATTTTCACCTCAATTTTTTCTCATTTGTTTTGAATTGTTTTTTCTAAAGCTTGTTGTTTTATGGCATTTCATATGGAATTTTCGATTTCATAATGTTTTTTTGAGCAAAGTCGATTTGATAATGTGGGGATAGCTGAACACACTTGCATTTGGTATCTAAATTGTACAAAATTAACATAGGGCCACATATCCTAAATTTATAGTGGCACGCCACTTCTTGAGTGGCACACAACCAATTTTCCTGGAATGCATGCAAATATCCTACCTCATATGATCATAACTATACCAATCTACTAATTAAATAACCACTAAAGATAGTATGATTCAAAATATACAAAACTAGCAGCTAGCACACATCTGTTGACATGCTACATAGCTAAAAACAAATATTGATTGTCTAGATCAAAGCAAACCCCTCCTTAATTTTTTTTCGACTGGAGATGTGGTCAATTGATGTGATCTTGTTTTATTAACCATAAGTATGCAATATATACAAGAGGTTGTGTGTGTGCGCGAGAGAGATTAATTAATTGGTTGGAGCTAGGAGCCGTCATTGTCCTCCACTGCTCGCCAGCCGATTTGACTCTTCCATGACATGCTCGTAAATGTAATGAAATTTGTATGAGTAGTGAAAAATGATGACGTGCACAAATTAGCTAGTAAGATGCATCTGCAGCTCTCGATGCATGTGCTTACGTACACTCCAATGGACCATCACGTGTCTCTCGAGGGCACTGGCCTGGGACGATATATGAGGTTGGCCCTATATATTTTCACACAACGCTAGTCCTATTCTGATCCTATCTCATAACTTTCTTATATTTTACTCCTAAACAGATTTTCACTACTCACGTTTCATTGCTACAGGCCTAGAGTGTTAGGGCTAGAAATGAAACTAGCAATAAACATGCTCTTATATTTTTGGACTTTATTATTGTCGTGCACTGCGACCGTGATTGCTGAAAGATCTCCTTCCGAACAACAGGGATGCCACAACCACGAGCGGTGAACATGCGTTCAGATGTGCAAGTATAGCCGAGAAGGACAGGTGAATTGCTGACACACGACAAATGAAATCGTGGTCATAGAGTTAGATAACGTTGTCGCTTATGATGTTGCCGAGATTATTGATATGATCCTTATCTAACATGTGCTCTGATACCACTTCATATAATAAAAGGCATAAAATAGAGAACGAAAGACAAAATTTAAAAAGTGAGCATGTGTCGTGTTGGGCATGTTGTGTCGGTTCGTAAAATGTTCCTTCCACTTGAATGGAATGAAAATTGGGATGCATTCTGTTTAAAAGAGTACAAAATATTGACATGACATTTGGTGGTCAACAACGGTATATATTTTCATATCCTCAGATTTTGTCCTGAAAGACAAATTTTGACTATGTACCATCATAATCAATAATTTCATAAAATCAGTAGTGGATATCATAAGATGTATACTTATTTATTTTTATTCATAGATAAGGCGCAACCAATGGTGTGTGTCTTAAATACTTATTTTTCTAGTGATATATATTGGATCTATAAATGGTTCTATATTTATTGACTATAAGATAAGATGAATTGTCTAGATGATACGAACACAATAGTTTATTTTTAAGAACAAACAGACGATGCTGTGTTCCATCTTTAATTTTGTGACCTACGACTGAGATTTAGAAAATTAATTATAATGATATGAACCGAAATACTTTGGATCCAAGATATTTTTTGCTCTATAGACGAATCTTTTGGACTGTTTTAGATCAAATCCTTTGGGTTAATTTTGATCAAATGGATATATTTGTGCCTTTATGATCAACAATATAGTGGCCATCCATTGGACAGATCATCTAGCTAGCTAGCAGCGGACAGCTACTACATGCATGCATGTACACCTATCTGTTGTGACGCCATTTTTAGTAATCAAACGGTACTGAGTCATCTATAACTAGCTAGCAATTAACAGTACAGTGCATACATTACATATATGCCTACCTCATTTGCATTTTTTTTAAATTCAAATCTCATTTGCATTTGAATCCTTGTCTATAAATACTTGCACTCCTCCCCTTCTACCATCAAACTTTCATTTCTTTTCTACTGCCGTCATCGTCTAGCTGTAGCTAGCAGCCGGCACACACTCTTCTCCTCACCCTCTGCAAGAAGATCTATGGTACGTTACATACACTACTAGCTTATGTGGTCAACTTTTTTTCGTTAATATACATATACATGTACGTATAGGGCACTCGAAATCGTTTCTTGTACACGTATATGCGCTAGGAATGAATACATCGAGTATCTATGCATGATGTGTAGCGCACACTTTGTTTGCTTTTTTACGTATTGTGTTTAGATTTTTATACAAATCTTCGGGTTTTTTCTTTTTTGACGTAGTTAGAATCTGAAGCAAGTTGATTGTGTGTGTGATTCCGACGCCATTCGTCTACGTACATATATTTCTTGGCTTATTAGATTCCAAAGTGAGATGCATGCGCGCGGGTGTATATGATAAGATCAAGGGTAGATCTATGCGTATATATGTGTGTGTGTACATGTACACGTTAAGATATTATGATGAGTGGGACGGCTTTCTTTCTGTACGTTGTTATATATTTCTTTGGAATAATTTATGTTGTTCCATCTTTCAAATAGTTAGAAATGTTATTTTTCTAAAAAGGTGGGAAAAGATGAATGGGGTGCATGTTCATTTAATTATAAATGGAAGAAAAATGTTTATGGCTCACACAACCTATCCAACACCATACAAGCACACACATAACAACTAGACGAAGTGGCAAATACACTTGCATCTTTTTATTTCTGTGTCTCCATCCCTACGTAGCATATACTCATGGTTTATGGTTATGGACCTAATGCCTATCTCATCGTCAGCTTTTGGTTATGGCTATAGTACTTTAATTAGCTAGCTATTAATTGTGTCATCGCCATTTATGGTTATGGCTATCGCACTTATTATTTCAAGAATGAAAATTAAGATCCTTATATCCATGGACTTATAATTTACTATTAATTAATTGTTGTGCACTGATAATATATGTACGTATAGGCTGAAGGTGAGCAGCAGCAGCAGCAGATGTTCCCGTGCCCGCACCCGAACTGCTCCCAGGTGTTCGCGTCACGCCGTGGCGTTGGAAGCCACCAGAAAGCCCACCGCAACGCCGCCGCCGGCCGTGGCCGTGGCCGCGGGCAGCAACAACAGCCTCCCAACGACGGCGGCCGTGGCCGTGGCCGTCGGGGCCGCGGGCAAGAGCCTCTCGCCGTCGCCGTCGCCCATGGCGATGGCGTTGCCTTGATCGGTGGCGGTGGCATGCAGCCTGTGACTTTGGGAGGGGTTGGCCGAGAGCAGCAGCTGATTCTGCAGCCCGTGCCGGTCCAAGTGCTGCCGCTGGTGTCCTTGGAGGCGGCGCCCAACGGCAACGACAGCTCGTCTGCTTCTGCAACAACAGATCTGATCGCGTCGCCGGCGCTAGAGGTGATAGCGGCGCCGGAGCCGCTGTCTGTTAGAGAAATGCCACAGACGCGAGTGCAAGTGCTTCCCACACCTCCGCCTCCGCCTCCACTGCAAGAAGAGCTCAACGCCGAGCTGCCGGCGCTGCCGCCACCTGAGCTGAACACTAACCAGCAGATGGAAGTGAGTGTTCCGCCGCAGCTGCCGCTGCCGCTGCCGCTGCCGCTGCAACTGCAACTTCCACTGCCGATTCCACAGTCGCTGCCGCCACCTCCTGCACCGAGCAGCAACCAGAGCCTTGATGCGGCCGTCCTACACCATCCGTCAGTACTGCCACCGCCGTCGCGGCAGTCGCGACAGCTTGTGATGCCCCAGCCGAACGTGTTCTTCCTTTGTTGCTGTGGCATAGCCGAACGAATCTCACTTACCGACAGTGAGCTCGCGCAACGCGCCGTCCCGGTGGGCATTGGCAACTTCGTCCTGTAAGTTACACTTATCAGTTGTCACTTAATGTTAATTCTCTTGAATCTTGATCTCTTGAATTTTAGATTTTCTTAATCTCTTGCACACATTGTTCTTCAATTGTCGACATGCATGCATGTTTTAATCGTAGGGTTCCTCGTGAACATTACCGGGCTCATGGTGCGATGTATGGTCAGCCCGGCGCCGGCGACCCCAACCCCGGCGCGGAGGCGGCGATGTCGGTGAACGTGGCTCCAACAGAGGAGCATGCTTCGGCCGTTGGTATGCAGATCCAGGAGCTCGACCCTATCGCCGAGGCTGCAGCTGCACCAGGTGAAGTTGGTGCTCCGGCCGCTGGTCCGGAGAGCCAGGCCATGGTGCTTGACCTCACTCTTCGCCTGTGATCGATCGACCCCTCTCATAATTAAGTCACTAGCTAGGCTGCAACGGTTCATCGCATGCATCCTCGACGATGGATATTCGAGACAAATACGTACCGTACGTCGGCCAGCTCGTCTATCTACCTCTTTCAACTTTAATTCGTGCATTTAGTTATCATCAGTTTTAATTTTTGGGGTAATTTAGTCAGGCCTGGATCATTTCATTTCTCCTGACCTCCGTTGATACATTTGTAAGGTCTTGAAATTTCAATGGATTCTGAAGTGCTGGATTTTTCATTTAACTCATGATTTTGTTTTTTTAAAATTTTTGATCATATGTCCAAGTCACAGTGTCTTTGGTCCTTGATTATGTGTTTAATGCCAGCCAGGTGAGGTCCTTGTGGCGCCATTATATCACGGTCAATGAGCTGTATTAATTTCAATGAAATGGAAATCTATACATAGGTGAAAGTCAGCTCTGTTGATCAATATTTGTTCTGAATTAAACATGGAACAGTTGTATAGAAAATGCAAATATCTTGCCTTGTACGATCAAAATGAACATCAATTAAATGACCACCAAATATAATTCGGTTCAAAATAAAACTAGCACACATCCAAAAACAAATAAAAAAATGTTGAAGTGCGACATACACACGTCTATTTGGCACATCAATTTCAAATCCAAACTATGTGATTCAACATTTGGAGTACCGATTTCTCATGAATTTTCAAAACCATGAAATCCATTTGAATTTGTTGTTTTAAATCTCTAACCGTTCGGTTTACGCACAATTTCATGTGCTAAATACAAGTGTTTTTGACACCTCAACATTTTTCATGATTTTCTTTGATTGGTACTTTATTTGTTTTATACACCAAACTTTGTTTTATGGGATTTCAATTATTAAAATTTGTTTTTTATAACTCGAGGAGATGAATCAGTTGCTTTCGAGCAATTTTTTTGCTTGTTTCAAATGAAGCACGTAAACGTAAAGAAGTTTTGTATTAGTGAAAATTAGAGACGTGCACAAATGAGTAAGATGGATATGCAGCCCTCAATTAATATAACAACCGATCAAAAAACATGGTGAAAATGCCATCAGAAGAACACATCGTGACTCGTGAGTGTAGGGGGTGCGGTCCTCACCACTATGCTTCGAGTGCACCAGACGACGGAAATTCCTTCTTTAAAAAAAAATGAACAATGCAGATGAACCAGTGGGGAAAAAAGCAATTAATTGTGGTTCCAAATCTTCAATAGTACTTAACTATACTGAGAATTTTTAATATTGTTACATGTGTGCAATATCATTTGATGATTGTTTTTGCTTTATCTATGCAGAATTGCATAGTCTAGATGATGGACTACATGGTAACGGACAGCTAGGGGAGGGAGAAGAGAAGAATTGTGGACGATCAATTTATTCCATCACGATATTTATTCCGTCGGCCTATAAAACCGACAAAAATAACGTAATTTCGTCGGTAACCGACGAAAAGGTGTTTATTTCGTCTAGCACATTTCGTCTGGTTAACCGACGAAATTAACATAATTTCATCGGTTTGACCCTTATTTTCGTCGGTTTTTGGCCGATGAAATTAAGGCGGATTCCTGTAGTGCAACATGTATTTGCACCTGTTCAGTGCGTATGACTGGGCAGCTATATATGTGTGTGCATGTGTTCAACGGACGCACATTCGCTGCAGTACTGCAGAGGGTAGTTCTCTCACTGCATGTGGGTCCCACGTGGGGCCCACCACCCTTTGGGCCCACATGCAGTGAGAGAACTGCAAATTAAAGGTGCAGTACTGCAGAGGATCTCCCTCCGTGTTCAGCCGTTTCAGCCTTGGGTTGATATATTATTTAAAATGAACTAAGGATGAATATGACCTATATACATATTCTATGTATACACATTAATATATATCTAATTAGGTGTACCATTTCATATATGGTGATGTGGCACAACTACGAGGTCATTTTTAGAGTTAATTTTTGATGTAACGGGGACATATTTGATGTCATGTCCTCTTTACCTCCAATCTTTTTTTTTATGCGTGTACAGAACAGTAGCTGGTTATCACATGAGCCCCAAGTGCTTGTTGAACCCCCATAGTTTTTGTATAAAATTGAGAACGTGCAAACGCCCATGTTTGTAAATAAAAAAATTAAGCACAATTTAACCTAGCTTGATTCATAGAAGATATATACATGAATGATATTATAGCGCCGATATAATTACATTTTAGGCGCGTGAATCATTCTTAGCCCGTGGAAGCACTCTATATATACATGGTAATTTAACATCGATTCGCTTTCACAGAGGCCTTGTTCGCAGAGGAGAGAACACATCTATGCTAGAATACCAAGTTTACTAAATATTTTAATTATTTGCTGGAACCATATCCTTCGATAGAGCCCAAAATGTGACTTCAAGAAGTCGGAATGTTTAACCCAATTTGGGTTTAATTGAGAGCTTTTATATATCTTTCGACTTCAAATTTTCCAGGAAACAACATAATTTGAGAAGTCAAACCATTCAACTGGCTCCGTTCAAGTTTACAGGCTCCGTTCTCGAGTGGTGGCCGAGCAGCCACCTAGTATTTATTCTCATATAAATATGTAAGCATTAGGCCATTTTCTTTATTATGCAAAGCATGCACATATTATGAAATTCCTTCGTGAGGTCGTTTTCTTGAATAAGAACAGAGACACAATCAACTTTGTGTGCAGATCGTGTGTTTAATTAAGTTAAGATTTAAGACCAAAGCATCCTAAACTAACCAATCAAAATACCGATCAAAGTAATTGTTAACACAACACGAGAATTTCCTCGAGAAAATTTGGCCGGTCAAGTTTAAAATGCAGATACAAGGGTCTTAAAATGTTTATATATATGCACGAAAGGCTATGTCAAAGATCATCATGTGCCAACTAGCTAGATCATAAATTCAGCTTGGATGAATTCATGAGTAGTTTTTATCAAACCATTTGATACAAATTAAGAAAAACTTAGAAACACCTATAATTTGGTTCAGTCCATAGTACTCTGTAAAACAAGTGTCCTAGTTGTCGTCAGTAAATACTGGTTAATAAATACTACTTTTTTGTTTCCATGTAGTTTGACAACCGATATTACATATATATATGTCTTTTAGATTTTTTGGGTAAAGTAGAAGAATGGAAAAAATAAATAATCGATCAGAATGAAGGATAAGTTCAAATGACCATACCTTTTTTATTTTCCTATCCGGATCGAATCATGCACAAATTATAATTTATCAGAACAATCAAACTTACGAAGGTTATTTTCCTGATACATATATTTCTTATATTAAAGTAAAATATTATATCGCATTTTATGCCCTTTTCCAAATATTGTAATAGGATGTAAATATAAAAACTGAAGTAGTGAAATTTAGGCACATTGGTAGGTAATATATACATCATACTTGAATGAGAAATTAACTGAGTATTGTATGCATTTTAACCAAATCAAGAGCTGTTTCACAGAATACATTATATGTTTTTTAGGACAGAAATTCATCTGTTTGCCCATCTCCAATCATTCTCAAATGTGTAGCAGAAAATCACAAATTTGAACAAGTATCAAATAGATTATAAAAAACTAGGCTATTTGTGAGTTGCATAAAATCAAAAGGATATTTGTGAGTATATAATATCGCTGAAAAATTAAGCAAAAATCAGTAGACACAGAAAAGGTGCTTACCCAGAAGAGTACATGTCATGGGATCTAGCTTCCAGTTTATTCCTGTTAAAACCACGCATATAAGTTGATATATGTTACCAAAATATTCATCCATATATAGTCAGGAAGTTTATTCATTTCACTGTCAGGTACCTAAGACTAATACCGTACGTGCTCATACACAGTACATCGATCATGGTACGGCACATTAGTAGTTTAACACTGCAGAGTGCTGAGTGCCGATCGACAAATGATCATATATATATAGTCCGGAAACTTCATTCCATAATTATAACCCATACATAATTCGAAGAAACGATAAATAGTACTTTGCAAACTTCAACAATTCAAGCTGAATCACGCGACAGAAATTAATGAAATTAAGCAAGAAAATATATGGTACGGGCATTCTGAATTTCAAGATGATGAGGTACCTTATATATATACCTAGCTAGCTTACATGAATTGAGCTAGCTAGGCGAGGTAGCGCGCGAGGTTTCGGCAATCGCGGACCACTCCCCGCTCCTTCTTGAGTTTGCGGAACTTGTCGCTGCGGATTGTCCACGACGGGAGGAAGATGGTGCGGTTGCCGATGCTTTGCAGCTGGGTGAGGCTCCTCTCCGCGACGTTCACCGCGAACGCGTCGAAGCCACCTTGGCGCGAGCCGTCGAGGTAGCAGCACAGCAGCAGCATCCCGTCGTCGTCGTCTCCGGCGAGGGACGGGGCGAGGTAGGAGCAGGTGCTCGGGCCGCGCCACCCGCCCGCGTCCTGCTGCCTGATCAGGTAAGCCAGGTGCGGCCGCGGCCGGAGCGCCACCGTGAGCACGTCGCCGGCGCGCGTCGGGACGTAGAATCGGCCGCGCATCGCGAGGCCGCCCTTGAACGCCGGCAGCTTATCGCCGTCGTCCTTGGGGACGGCGGATACGCAGCCCACGTCGACGGTCTGCCACACGAGGTTGCCCGGCTTGGCGTGGAACATCGAGGAGTGCCGCCCCTGCGTGACGCAGATCACCACGGTGGGGTCGCCGCCGCCTTCCTCCTCCTCGTCGACGACGACGCCGGCGGCGGTGATGTCGTTGAGGGGGAAGTAGACGTCGCCGGGGGCGGCGCCCATGGTGGGGAGGTCGGCGAACTCCATGGTGAGGGGGTTGAGGAGGCAGGGGGTGTCCTCGAGGCAGGGGCAGAGCAGGAGGAGGCCCTCCGTGCTGCCGTGGTAGGTGAACCTCGTGGCGCGGCATCGGCAGCCGGATGCGGAGGGTGGCGCCGGTGAGCACGTTGCGGAAGCGGTGGGGCTCGCTGCCCTCGCCGCCGGGGATCACCACCCAGTTCCGCGGGAAGAACCGCGGCTGCCGGAGGCTCGGCGCGGCGGTGGCGCGCCTCCACGGTTTACAGACGGCCCTCAGGCGGATGTACTCCGTCGCGTCCATGGCCAGCAGGTCGTCGGCGATCTTGGACAACAGCTCCGGGAGGAGCCCCGCCCAGTCCCTCTCCTCCTCGCTGTCCAAGAATCAAAATCGATCAAGAAAAAAAAAACTCGTCCTTTGCAAAAGTGATCGATCAGACAGGAGGGGAATCAGTTCTGAATTACTACCTCGGCGGTGATCGGCAGCGAGAGGAGCGGAGGCGGCGTGCCATGGCCATGCTTCCCTGCGGCGGCGGCGCTGACGCTCCTAGCTAGGGCTGGGAGAGAGAGGGGAAGGGATCGGCTGCTGGTGTGGCCGGTCAGTGGGTGTGAGGTGTGAGTGCGCTGCTAAATTAAATACTCCAGTGAGGGAAAGGAGCACATTTCTTTTTTATTTTCTAAGACAAAAGGAGAGCCTTTCTCTGACGAATGTCATGTGTATGTGTACGGGCTTGCGGCTGCTAGGTCGTCGGACAAGTGTCACACTCCGGAGACATCTGTCCCCTACACCTCATCTCACGTGGTTTCTTCTTCCTTTTGATGCTATAGCTGGTGTCACCGTTGTTATTATCTGGTGCCAGACTCCTGATCTTTTATTAAAGGTTGTGGCGGACGGTATACCGTTGGAACATAAAACACAGGATATGAAAATACACGAAACACTAATGTAACACCGCGTGAAACAATCATAAAACGCAACACACAGAAAATGCTCATAAAACAATGCGTGAAACACATAAAAGATCGTATGAAGCACATATATCGTTCAGACGATGCACCGTTCATTAGTACTCCTGTTTTTTTTTTACGTGATGCTACTCCTTTTGTCTCTTCTATTTTTTTAAAAAAAGGAAAAGAGGGCCAAGTTGGTTTCAATACCATGTCACTCACTCTGCTTGTTTTTGAAGCATTACAACCTAGATCACACCAAAGTCTTTTAGACACATAGAATTTATGGGACAACAACCAGTGTTGATCACCTATCTTCTTCCTCACTATTCTCCACCACACCTTGCTTCACCACGCAAAATGTGAATGGAGTTGGCCAGTGACGTTGGGATCTAGTCCTCTTGTCCAATGCAATGAAGGATTCAAAAAACCTGATTGCCACTATCAGCTGTAACACAACAATTAGCATGATTGGACCCCAGGTCATTGGGATGCGGTACATTTGGAGGCGCAACCAGATTAGCGGCCAATGTTTCTTAGCCATCTCCCTCCCAAGAAGCTAGAGCTCATTGAGGGAGTGTTTCCTCACCCTCATTATAAATCATGCTCAAACTCTTCCTACTTTCATTATATGGGACTATTCCCAATAGTCACACATTTTGCGCTCTAAAAAAGAAGATACATCTGATACCTTAATTAATGGAGCGATATAGGATAATCTTTTGCTTGAGTAAGAAAAGTAAATTCTCCACCACCCCATCAATGCTATCGAAGATATGGAAGCCCAAAATCAACTTTTGTTGCCACTAGCGAAGAAGCTGACCACTAGAACTCTAATACTATAAACCATGAATCACAAACAGCTCCAAACTTCTCACCTTTCCCGAAAAGAAGAGCACAATATTCAGCTCTTATGCACTTGACTAGCCCTTGACTTGGGAAATTAGTTATTCTACACTTGATGTATTCAGAATGGTATTCATAACCACCGTAAACGATTTTTATAGTAGTAATGCTATGTGTGTTGCCCATATGGGTAGTTTTTCCACATAAAATACACATGTAGAATTTTTAATTAATTTGAGGGCTAGAGGCTCACATGTCAACTCTTTCCTCCATGTATTTCTCCCCTCTGTAGCTACTTCTCCCTCCACTCTCCTAACCAATGGATTGTGGTGCTGCCTCATCCCCCACTAGTGCTTCCAAATTTTCCTCTCCTTGAATGCCTCCCCCTCCCCTTTCTCTAGGAGGGGATGCACATCCCATACCAGAGTTATTCCTCGAGAGGGCCTTGTAACTGGAGTCTAGCAACCAACACTTGGCGAAGCACATCTAGTATAACCTTGAGGATCTTGAGACCTACATTCTCAATTTCTTAAATGTAGCAAATGCTTGATTTCTTGAGATAGAACTACTTGCTAGTTTTATTGATAATAATTGCATGCTCAATTTCTTGAAGGAAATAGATGCTTGAATGAAGCCAAAATTTGAATGGTGAATAGACACAGAACTAAAAATGTGGAGGGAGCTAAATAAATGAGTAGGATACTAGGATGCACACATTACTTTTCTCCACCACCTCCTCCTTATCCCTTATTCCCCCTTATCTGTCTCTCTTCCCCTTGCTTCTATCGCTTCTCCATCATGCACAGAAGGTGGATCGCCATGGATCGACCCACTCCTTCACTCCCCCTCTCTCTCTATCTATCTCACCTCCCAAGGCGATGGTGGGACGACGATGGACGTGACTGGATCCGACAACCTTGAAGTGCGATGGTGACTAGGGGATAGAGCCGGATCGATACAATGACACCGAGGAGGGACAATAATGAGGACGACTAGATCCGGCTACCCCAAGGTAGGACAATAGTAACTCGAAACCCCAAGGCAATAATAGGACAATGATAGGATGACCATATTTGGTGACCTTAAGGTGGGATGACAACTAGCGAATGTGGCTGGATCTAGCGACAATAAAGGCAACACTGAGCAAGGTGGCTTCCTCCCCTCCACCAATACGATAGGGCTCCACAACAACCTCCTCGCTTTCGCTCTTGTTGGCCAAAATCCCTTCCTCGATCCCCCCTGGGTTACTGTCATAGCGATGGAGTTCAACAACGACTTTAGGGAGGCGGTGACCAACATGGAGGGCGGGGTTAGTGACAAGGGCTCAACTTTTCATATTTATTGACATTTAAATTGGAACAAAATGTATATATTAACCAAACTATTTCAAAATAACATTACAAGTTCTTTTGAGGGGAAAGTAACGTTACAAGTCATTTTATGCAAACCATAGAATTGTAACGTATACTTGTTATGTTAAGTTCATTTCCTATTTTATGTGTGTTTAATTTCCTATACACCATAACGTTGATGATTCTGTTTGGATGCAATAACTTCTATATGGAATTGAGCAATTTATTATTTGTTTTTATGTATCAATTCATTAACAACTCCATCCACGAGATTTGTGCAGATTTAATCTTTCGTACGTTGATAATAGAGATTTTGTTGTATGAATGCCTGTTTGGTACACTTATGTTTTACTCATGCAATTTTAAAAATTTGAAGGCCTTTTGATTGATGTAACGCGTACTGATGGGTTAAATTTGATTAATTAATTAGCCTTTATGTATTTTTTGTCACCGACACACATCCATTTTAAAACAAAAACAAAAAATCATGAGAAACAAGATCGGCTAGTCAAGATAATTTAAAATTGGCATGTAACACCCCGGTCCGGCCGTTAAGAACCCTGAGTGCTACCAACTTTAACATATTTTCTATATTCGGCCAGCATTTCGCCTATATATATAACATACATCCACAACAGGAAACCTATAAAAGAAGCACAACAGTATAACTTTTAATCAACCCAATACCACCAGTAAAAAATGCTCCACATATAAGTAACGCAAGCATCACATATATGTAACTTCAGATTATAGCTATGTAGTTAACTAAGTCATTATATTGTTATGAAGTGGTTATAGGTTCGGTGTGTGCGCAATAGTGTGGTCTACTCCCTCCCATGCATGTGACTCCAGAGATCACCTAAAAAAAAAAATCAAGAAACAAGCCTGAGTCGGAGACTCAACAAGTACATAATAGTGACGGTATAGAACATGTTTAAATGAAATCCACGGCAACAGAACAACTTAATTTTCAATCATAACCATGTTCATCAATGCAATGCATCATTCTCATATCTCATAAGCGTGTACCGGTACCACTGAGTGTACACCCGTCGGTGTTGCACCTTACACTTGTGGAGGTTGACCGCCGAAGCAGTCTACTCCGCCATCCCGTGGGGGTGCCTAGCTACCGAGGTAGGGCTTCATGCCATCATCCTTTTCCATGCAATCCTAATGCCTAGGATGCATATGTATAAATAAGAGAAGGTCCACTTTATCGTTCATCTCATCAGTTCATTGTTATTTGATAATGAATTAAACATATAGTGATTCACACATCATAGCATTCAACCAGTCATGTTCACACACATCACATCATATATTTGCCTCTTTTACCAAACAATACGGAGGGACGGAACGACGACGCCGACCCTGAAAGAAAGCCGCCTGCATGAGACATACCATTCAACCAAACTAGCACCGATATCCAACATCATGAGAAACTAATACAACTAGCCTTTATACCAAAAAGTCTACTTTACCAACCATCTATCATTATCCATATGAAATTTCATTATCTAGTCCAACATGCCAAAAACTTAAAAAGAAACCTCGTCGCGGCCTACACTGGACAGCAGCACGGAAACAGTCATATCCCCCAAACCGCTAGGATAAATCACACGTTCTTGGATGCGTTGGAAAGCTAAGAACATAGGCTAACTTTTTTCTCAACATCATTGAGACCCAATTCTCAACGCAAACCCCCCAATTTTGCGTACAAATTGCTGCACAAAGTGATTCCTATAACCAACAAACCAATTGATGCATAGAGTTGCAAATTCACCCCTAAATCCTTTCCCAAACATCATATAGAGCATAAAATTACAGAAATTAGTCATCAAATGAGTTACCTAGAGATGGAATCCCCAAACCCTAACTCCTCCCTTCTCCTTTTCCTTTCTTTCTCCTACAAGTGGTTGGCCTCTTCTTCCTCCCCTGCCTCTCCTTTCCTTTCTCCACCTCACCTGGACGCCACCTCCCTCCTTGTCTCCCTACCGACTGCAGCAGAGCAAGCAACACCAGGAACCAGTGATGGGATAGGGGAAGGAGGAGGGGTGCTGCTAGATGGTGACGACGGTGATCGCCGGCGACTGGCGCAGGCACAACAGCGGCGGTGACGGGCGCACAGCGACAACTCCGGCGATGGCGTGGATGGAGACTATGGCAAGAACAAGGCGGCAGCAGTGCTGTTTGCAAGAGGCGGCTAGGGCTGGTGCCTCCTTTCCCGTGCCTTCATATGGCCACGAGCATATATGCCAAAGGGCAAATGCCCAAAAGGCCTAGTTTCTGTATCACATGTCACCTAGTTAAGGGTAAGCTGTTGTGTCATTATGTGGGTGGTTTCAGAGATCTGAGGCTTCTCTGTTCATACTAACCCATTTTGCTTCTAATGTTTGGAAAGGGTTTAATCAAGGAGGTATAGATTAGATAAACATGAAAAGGGTAGTGCCCATGCATCTTTGGAACATCTCATGAAAAGGCTAATTTTGAGTAACATGAGCATCTATGTGAAATTAATTAATTTTCAAAATTGCCGGGACTTGTCGATTGTCCATTGTCAAATAAGAAAATAACGAGCGAGGTGACCCGCGCGTTTGCCCGGCTAGATTTGTGTAAAGATATAGATAATGTATCAAATTAGATTTATAGTTTATCTCTAATATATAGATCAGCTTCAGTAGTTTGTTATAGAGGTTAATATTGACCGCTAGATTTACATAATAATATCCATATTCAACGATGTAGATTTTTTCTTTTTTATATGATTAACATGAGAATTTCTACTATTTTTTGATTAACGTGGGAATTTCTAGAATTTTAGGATTAATAGATTTGTGTTAAGATATAAATAATATATCAAATTAGATTTAGAGTTTATCTCTAATATATAGATCAGCTTCAGTAGTTTGTTATAGAGGTTAATATTGACCGCTAGATTTACATA